>JASPKZ010005066.1:0-10172 GCA_030220185.1 Diploptera punctata
TTATTATTATTATTATTATATTATTTATTATTATTATTATTATTATTTCTTATTATTATTATTATATCCGAAATTTATAAAACCATATTTGACCAACGTACATTTAGGGTTATAGTTTGTTACAAAGTTTTGAGTCGTTATATAATCTTATATGAAATTAAAGTTTTTTTATAAACTTTAATTTATAAAACATTAAAAAAAGTCTGTAGTTCTTTGTCATAAGCAGTTCTGTAATTGGTATTTCATTTAAATAGGCGGTGTTACTGTATTTGGTAGACATGAGAATTCGAATCTTTCGTTCCGGATTAAAGGACAATCAAAGATAATATGTGCAACATTTTGGTTGATAATACCACAATTACAATTTCATTTCACAGATGTTAAATCTCTAGAGGTATTGGCCAAATTTACCGTGGACCTTCAATTCGCAATGTATCCTATAGAATACATCAATTGTTTTAATTTATATAATAGTTCTAATAACAGAAGAATGCTATGATAAGAAATAACTGAAATGTGTGTGGACGATTTCGTTTTCAGTGCGGTCCGGCATATTTAAGTAACTGATACCACAAATTACTGTTTTGTCAATTTAACCCTTAAATTAAAAATGTATCTTATTGGATACATTGATTTCATTTATTTAATATTGTTTTTAGGTCCATAGAAAAACAAACGAGTAAAAATTACTTAAATGTATGTCAAATTACGCAAAAATGTATAATAATAATAACACAGTTTAACATGAATGTATTTTCCTTGCGGTCCGGAACATTTAAATAACTGACACGAGAAAATATTGTACTGACAATTTAAGGGTTAAAGGTTTATGGTTTTTCGTCTTTATATGTATAGTTTTTCCTCTTATGTTAGGAATATTCATAATAAATAAATAATAGTAATCTAATATATGAATTTATTATATAATATTATCCTTATATTAAAAATGAGACCATGCTGATTGGCTAGTGGTCAGCTTTTCTGATTATAGTTCATGAGGTCCCGGGTTCGATTCCCGATCAAACCATAGGATTTTTTTCCTTAAATGGAATTATTCCTGTAGTTGTCAATGGTCTGGAATTTATGTTAAGAACTCTCCTGGCGTTTCATTATCATCTATCACCCATCACATCATCGGGGTAACGTAACTCCGCCTTCTAGGTGCCCCAATCTAAGAAGTAGATTACAATTCTGCTAATGTTGGGAGAGAAAGCCAGAAATGTCATAAAAGACAACCTTTGTGACATTATACAATATATATACTATATTACATAATAATGAACGTCTGCGAGTTTTGTGAATCTGTCTGTCTTTATGGACTCAAAAACAACATGACCGAATGACAGATTTTAATGGGGTTTTACCATCATTTAGAGATTTTTTGTTGGACCAATTAACGTATGTAATATATTACTGTACATACTATAGGGCCGGAGCTAAAAAAAGAAAAAAGTATATCGGTGCACTAAAAAAGTAGCTTTTTGGACGCTTAAATGGCTTACGCTGCCGAAACCATAACAAATACACCAAATTAATGTACACAGAATTGAATATCTAAAAACAAATCTACAAAAAGTCTGCGACAGCACGTCTATCTTTTATGGATAATTCACAATAACCATTTTCGTCTTTCAGCTCATTAATGCCGAGAAGATCGGGATGAGTAGATTCCCGGGCAAGCGTAGCAGCGCACGGCGAGTATTATTTTACGAATAACTCGAAATAATAATTTTTGTCTTTGAGCTCATTAATGCCAAGAAGATCGGGATATGTACATTCCCGGGCAACGTCGGGTAATCAGCACGGGGTATCTAAAAATAATTACGATATAAATTTATAGTTATTTTTCTTTTTTTACTTATTCAACTAAATATAAAAACACATTTCATTTTTTTAGGCGTAGCAGCGCACGCGGATATTTTCTAGTTATACAGTGTGGTATATAAACATTCAGCCAGCGCAGCGCAGCGTGTGTTTGTATTCGCAAACTCGAAAAGTAGCCAATCAATTGACTCGAAATTTTGACACACGTTGTATTCGAATACGCGCGTGTTTGCCGTTTATCTATTTTGCTCTAAAACCATTAGGAGCAGGATTCACCTGAAATACAAATTTAATAAATAGTAGTTTAAAAAACTAAAACAACACGCTTTATTAAAAAACCGAACTAAAAAATGAAAACTTAATTTAATTTACAACACGCTTGGGATAAAATTGTAGTGGTCAACAAAAGAATCATTTCAGCACATTTAGAATAAAACTATAGATATCTACAAATAAAATAATTTTACCATCAAAAGCGTGGGGTGCTCTATATCAATTAATGCATTTGATAATAAACAGATATTGGTAAAAGTAAAGTCTCTAAGAAGAAACTGTAAAACCATAAAAAGCACCCCCACGCTTTTGATGATAAAATTATTTTTTGTAGATACTATAGTTTTATTCTAAATGTGTTGAGATGATTTTTTGTTGGCCACTTTAATTTTATCACAAGCGTGTTGGAAATTAAATTATTTTTCATTTTTTAGTTCGGTTTCTAATAAAGCGTGTTGTTTTAATTTTTTAAACTATTATTTATTTTTTATTTTTTAGTTTTTAATATTTTACAGAAAAAGATAAAAATGTAAATAACTTTAAATTCGATACTATTGTAGTGTGAGCTAAAAGTAATAATCTTCCTAAAAAAATCCTCCGGCCGGATTTGAACCAGCTAACCTATAGATTACTGAAATTATATACCACTATAGTCTACCGCTCTACCAACTGAGCTCCTTATAATGATTGACTAAAAGTTGATAAGTCCGCAACTATTATACCGGTTTTATTTTTTTTATTTTTTTATGATTCTGGTCATTTATGAAAATTATTGTATTGTCATTGGTCCTTTACAAGTATACAAAGTTTCAAGTCGATCCAATGATTTTAAGTGGGTGAAAATGCGTGTTGAAAGATTCCGTTACATAATTACACAAACACTTTTTTATTTTCTGATGATTCTGGCCAGGATTTTTGAAAAACAAATTATGAAATTATTGTATTGTCATTGGGTCGTTTACAAGTATACAAAGTTTCCAGTCGATCCAATGATTGTAAGTGGGTGAAAATCGTTGTTGAAAGATTACATTACATAATTACACAGACACTTTTTTTTTTGATTTCTGATAATTCTGGCCAGGATTTAGAAAAAAAATATGAAATTATTGTATTGTCATTAGTCCTTACAAGTATACAAAGTTTCAAGTCGATCCAATGATTTTAAGTGGGTGAAAATCGCGTTGAAAGATTCCGTTATATAGATAGATACATGTCAAGCTAATATGAAGCGTGTAAAAATTGCTCTAGCGCTCACAATTTTCGATGTTTCACAACGAAACTCAGTATATTATATTAAAATAAACTGGGGTATATATTATCCAAAATCAGCGAAATCCGATCATTAGAAGTTGGGGTTTACACGAAATCTGAAAATAAAAATTGATTCAACCGTCATATTGACTCTTCGCAATGTATACCTTTGTAAATTCAAGTTTTTTGGATACGGCGAGTGTTTAGCCGTTAGCTATTATAATCATAGATGCAGGAGTTTATCTGAAACGAAATTTAAAAATAAATAGTTAGATCATCGGTTGATTAGTGTCTTTGGCATCGTCTGATTCCTAATAGCCAATTTTGTCGTCCCATCCAATCTCCTGACTGTAGAAGTTTTTCCTTCATGTATAAATATTTCCCTGACTCCAGGAGGTTTTAGGTCTTCCTCTGCCTCGTCTTCCCTCAGGTTTCCATTCGAAAACACATTTTGGTAGTCGATCCTCTTCCATTCGCAGGACATGTCGTACCAATTAATTGCTGAGTTTTAACATAATTTAAAATAGTGTCTTTAATCTTCATGTTCCCTCTTATAACTGAGTTCTTAATTTTTTTCTCTTCATGAAATCCTTGCTGCCCTTCGTATAAAATCAATTCCGTTGCCAAAAGATATTTATTTTTTAATGGCCAAGGTTCTGCTCCATAAGAAATTATGCTTTTTAAAATTTGCATGATATACAGTATATTAATTTTATTATTTATATTTTTTATCCCACAATAATCCATTGAGGTAAGCAATTGCAAATGTTCCTTTATTATTTCTATTTCTCTTCATGACTCCCATTTTATTTATTTTAATTCCTAAATATATGATCTCACTACAAGATTTTATTGTTTCTCCAATCTCTCCAAATTAAATTTTGTTCTGGTTCACCAATGATAAATATTTTGTTTTCTTCTTGTTCAAAATGAATCCCCATTTATCATATTCTTCTATTCATTTCTAGTCATATATTCTAAATCTTCATAATCTTGTGCAATTAATAATTCATCATCTGCAAAATGTAAGTTGTTCAAATTGTTGTTGTTTGAAATAGGAATTCCCATGCTTGAACATTTTCTCCTCCAATTCTTAAATATTTAATGTATATATATTTTTAACAGAGTCGTAAAAATTGTATTTAATTTTTATTAGTTGTAGCAGCGTACGCCCGTATTGTTAATTTTATGCCTATTTTTATTAATCATAGCGATATGTTGTCCCGTTTGAATTACAAACTCTGGCCAACTGTTGTTCTCTCACCATTACCGGTGTCATTCAATGTATTAAGTAGCAACATTAAAATCCCCCTCCAGACTCCAGTTGTAGTTTTGAGAGAAGTCCAAATATTCATTAATTCCACTGTAATTAATTTACCGATAGTTGATGTAGGCTCCTACATTTATATCTTTGATTGGATCACAATAGTAGTTACTAGGGCTAGGAATTTTATGACCTAAAAACCACCGAGATATATGCAAAAAAAAGTATGCAGTTATGACCTAAACTTTACAAAAATATGCACTGTAACATAAAAACATGTTCTAATAATATTATAATTATGTAATAATTTCAATTGTAAAATCGAGTAGTAAATTAGTTTATGACTATTAACTACTTATTTAAGAATAAAATGCAAATAAGAAGTAAACAAAAGATTGGAATTTGATATTGTAGCCTTATATATATTTTATTAAAATTATCACTAGCTACCTGCTTCTAGCGAGACAATACATAAAAAAATATTTACTCAGTATATACGTAAGGAGAAATCCATACTGTGAATTGAAACTAAATAGGAGATAATAATAGGTTTTACAAGAAACAAAATTCTGATATATTTAACATGTCAAATAAACACGGAAGAAATAAATTCTACGATAAAAGTTCTTATATCTTAATATTTGGAATAAATGGAAACTGAAGACGGCAAACCTATAAGTGGGGGAAAGCCGAAGAAGAAGAAGATATCTTAAAAGAGTGAAAATATGAGGAATATGACCAATAAATTGCTATAATATGCACTATCACATATAATTGGTAAAATATGCATAAATATGACTTAACGAAGCACTTTAATTCGATTAATTTTTGTATAAAAATGATGTAAGTGATATATTTTAAAAAACATATCAACCTTACCAAAAAATATATGCTGTATCATAAAACTCCTAGGCCTAGGAATTACATAAGAATATAAGACACTCATGCTTTAATAAAAATTATTAAGGATAAGAATATTAATATATTTTATTAATATTTGAATATAAATATATACAGAACGAAGAAAGCAATATTTCAAGTTATGTTACAAAGCATTTTAATATATGGGTCCGAAACTTAGACAGTAAGTAGAAAACAAGCCAGCAAGTGTTAGCAGTAGAAATTGATTTTTGGAGGCGATCGACAAGAATTTCAAGAAGGGATAAGATCAGAAACAGCACAATAAGGGAAATTATGTAAGTTGAAAAAAAATATTAGAAAAAATGGAAGAAAAACGTTTGAAATGGTTTGTATACCCCATAAGAATGAAAAAAGAGATAATACCAAAGAAGATCATTGATTGGAAAGCTAATGGAAGAAGTGGAAAAGGCAGACCTAGAGAACATTGGATAGATGGAGTGAGAAGAAGTACGGAAGCTAGAGATTTGAGGAAAGAATATACCTTAGACAGGAACCTCTGGTGACAAATCACTTTGGGTTGAAGAAGAAACACTATATTGTGGAATATTCCTAATAAAAATATGTTATACACAAATAAATGTTGTACACAGTATTGACACCCGAATGAGCTAGTGCTTGTGCTCGGGTGCAGTCCATTTACAGAAATAATACGTATAGAATATATACATTAAAGTTTTAGTTAAAGATTTATTAATTTATAAATGTAGGAGCCAGTTTGAATACAAAATAAATTATAGCACATAAAAAGTTTAATAATAATAATACAAGGGGAAATAAAATAAAACAATAGATTAATACCAGACTGAAGAAGGTAATTAAAGACATTACGAAATAATATAAAACAAAACAAATTTAGGAGAAAGTTTCAAAATATAAATCGCTTTCTGACACACAAAGAATTAATGCAGTGGAGAATGATGTAAACAAAACATTATATAACAGATTAATATCAAATTGAAGAAAGTAATTAATACTTTAGATATTAATATAAAGTAAAACAAATTTGGAATAGTTCAAAATATAAAACTGACTCTAACATACACAAAGACAGTTTTAAGAACGTCCTAATCAAAATTTGTTTCTTCTATGATCATACAAAAATACGTTTGTCTTGAAATTCATTATTGGTTAATTACGAGAAGACCATGGTGTTATTGAGTGGATTGTTTATCCCATCAATCAGTTAGTTTATACTTAAATGTCTTCTTTACCATTGGATCTACTACCATCATCATCATCATCACTGGCGCAACAACTCATTCCTAAGTCCTGGCCTCTTCAAGGAGCCTCCTTCAGTTAGCTCTGTCCTGTCTCTCTCTCCACTAATTTCTCAATCCCAACTCTCTAGTACCTCCACCCACCTCATCTTTCCATCGTAGTTTCGGTCTTCCTCTTTTTCTTCTACTCTCTGGTTGAGTGGGTCATATTATTTTATATATTTCTGACTCTTCTTTTTTTTCTTACATGCCCTGCCCATCGTAGTCTGGTTAATTTAATGAATTTACTAATTTCCACATCTTTGAATAATGCATACAACTCCTGAATGACCTACTATAATTATCATAATTATTTATTTTAGATTGCCCATATTTTAGCTAGAGTTAACATATTCTAAAGGAAAATTTTGCATGTAAACAGGAATTTAAAGCACAGACTGTCCAGTTTGACGCGCTAACGCTCTACTACTGAGCTATTGAGTTATTGAGTTATACTCTACATATTTCGTATCAGGCTCAATTTATTCTCTCTTTAACCTCCATCTCGCTGTAAATTGAGGATCCCCTTTAGCATTGTAAGACTGTATTTTAACTCATTAACAAGGTAGGCCTATATGAATTCAATTTCATCTTTTACGGGAAATTTGAGGCTGATCAAAAAATATCACAGAAATATGTGTATATATTATTCAAAACCGGGCTTAGACAATATTGTTTTAAAGAATCAGTTATTTGTGTCCATTGATCGAACGCTAAAACTATTTCGATTTAGGATATCCCACAATAAATTGGAATTTATATTAGCGATAGCTTCTCTTCGATGAGCACCAATAAAAACTTCAAAAATATGGAGATTGCACAATCTCGCATTAAATCTATAATCCAGTGTATTTAGGATAAATCTAATATGTAACCAGCCATATTTAAAAGCCAACTTAGTGTAGCATAAATCAAGCAGATGGCTTGTTTTTGCTATACATTAGGCTATATTTTGTATCTAGTGAACACGTGAAGATAAAATGAACAATATGGAAGTGATATATGACTACTGGGAATAACATAGTCCATTCTTCTGCAGCAACTGGGGAAAAATGTATTGTATTATCGACAAGTTATGGACTATATTTAACTGTTTTAATATTAAACCAGATTTGCAATATAATTAATCGATATTATGATATACAGTATTCGTAACTCTAGCTTAATTTTAAAATATTTCATTTTATTCTATAACTAACTATCTCACTGGCACTATCGAACCCATAGGGTCACCACCGCGCTGACATAAGCTCTCCCTACATCCCTAATTTGAGCCAATACTTTCCAATCATCCCCTGTATAATCTACTTCCCTCAAATCATGGTTAATGTTATTCTCCCATATCATTCTTGGTCTACAAATTTTTGTGTTTCCCCTCTGATTTTCCCAAAAGAAGCTTCCATGCACCTCTTTCATTCCCCATATATGCCACATGTCCTGCACATCGCAGTCTATGAGACTTAACTGTTCTTATTATATCTGGTTTTCTATAAAGACCATGTAGTTCACTGTTGTGTAGGTTTCACCATTTACCTGTCTCTTTGGTCCAAAAAAATCCTAAGAACTTTATGCTCAAATACTCGTAATATTTTCGACTGCCTTAAAGTAAGAGTCCAAGTTTCGCATTCATATAATTTAGCTGGGAGAGTACAGTTTTATATATTTTCAGTTTGACGTTTTTGAGCCTATGTTTAATTTCTATGTGCATCTCATTCCTATTTGTAATTATTGTTGCTAGTATTTGAATTCAACATTTCTTTAAAATTTCCCTCATCTGTCCATTAATTTTATTCTATACAAGCGAATAATTTTTAAAAAGTAAAATATATACCCATAGACGTTAAAATGTATTGTGAATTAAAACAGAAACCGGTGATTGGTTCTTTGGAAACATTGCTGTTTACATTTATGGTTTCTGGTATCTCAGAACCGACTACTCTCGGATGTAGCCTATCTATATTTGGCCTATATTTGGCTCTTGGTAAAAAAAAATAAATGGACAAATTCCAACCTATGTTGAATAAACGTAAATGGATAAATAATTGACTTTTCGCTGTATAAAAACGGCATTCGTGTTGGACATATGCCGTTTTATATTAATTCAATGTGTTAAACTACAGACTAGATGATAGGTAACCATACATCCCTATTTGTATAAACGCTCCCTTCTTTATTCTGTGTTTACAAGTCTGCAATGTTGCCAGATCCAATAAATTTAAACGTCTCTGAGTATAACTGTCAAGATTGGTGGAATACGTGTTAGAAAAATTTGAGACTTGCTCGGAAAGGAATGGCACATATATGTATGGCACAAAAATATATGTTAAAATGCGAGTACAATCTGTTCCATCAAAATTCTCAGCTTACCGAGCGCGTTCATTTGAAGTAAAAGCGACCTTAATCCCCAATCCTATATACAACTTCTAAGTTGGTTACTTCGAATATATATTTTTGGACGTCAGCACATGGAGGGCGGTAACGCGTACAAGCACACCTACTTTAAGATCAATTGAAAAATGAATTTCCAGATGCAAGTATAGTTATTTTATTAATGTAACGAAATTCATTAATAAATTAACAATCTATGAAGGTATCTGAACCTGTCAAAAAAACAGGCAACTTTATCCAGAGTGAATATTTGACTATCTATATTGATGATCAAGCGTTGATATTCGCTGTTAAAAGAAAAACGGCATTATATGATTCTCTTTAAAATAAGAAATATTTAAAGGTATCTTACGAATTCCTTATTTAATTAAAATATGGGATTGTTACGTACTAACTCTCTAGCATAATAGCCCAATATTGGACCATAATCACTCCTTTGTTAAGAGTTACTAGATCAAGATAATTTAGTTACGCTATTTCCCTAAATATTCTTGAATAGTCAATATACCTACCCAATGAGACATCTAGTAAGCAAATAAGTTATTAAGATAAAAATTAAAAATTAAAATGTACCTGTTGGTAGGTGCCGTCGTCCTCAACTTTGTTAAAATTATGTATATAAAATATGAACTGTAGGCCTTTCGGAAGTTAACTTCCATCATCAGCAGGACGAGTATGCGCTACTAGTAGTTAAGACACTGTAGACGTTGCAGGTCGTGTTGCGTCTCCAGTAGGAACATCAGGACGTGCAACCGTCTACAGCGTCTTAACTACTAGGTAGCGCATACTCGTCCTGCTGATGATGTGAAGTTAACTTCCGAAAGGCCTACATTTAATATTTTATATACATAATTTTAACAAAGTTGAGGACGACGGCACCTACAACAGGTACATTTTAATTTTTATCTTATGACTATTAACCTCAACGGAATTTGATATGAATTTTATTAGTATTGAAATTAGTTATTACTAGGATGAAGGGGGTCACTACATTT
>JASPKZ010005067.1:0-45704 GCA_030220185.1 Diploptera punctata
CTCTCTCTCTCTCCTCTCTCGCTCTCTCTTCTCTCTCTCTCTCTATCTCTCTCTCTCTCGACTCTCTCTCTCTCTCTTTCTCTCTCCTTTCTTCTTCCTCTCTCTCCTCTCTCTCTCTCTTCTTTTTTTTCCTTAATATCTCCATTTGTAGGCACTTTAACTGACTCATTCCTCACAGGGAGACTAAGAGGACAGGATCTTTAGTTCTAGTTTGCTCAGAACATGAAGTGCAGCCTGGAATGTGATTGGCTCAATCCTGTGAGCCTCCGAGATAACTCCAGCATTTAAGACGAGGCACACGATTTACATCTGCACTTATACAAAACAAGGCGAATATCAGTATTTATATGGGTGATTATAATAGCCTGATGGTGTTTCGGAGCCATTTGGTACTTTATGTTTCCGACACTTACCTTCCACACGAGGAAAATAAGAATTAACCAAGAAACTTGTCCTGGAAGGGAATCGAATCCGGGCCCTCAGTATACGAGGCAACAAAGTTACCTCTAAACTATAAGTTCTCAAACTTATTCTCCCACCTCCCACTTTGAAAATAAAAAAAAACTCTAACCCCCCAAAATTTTTGAAGTTGACATCTGTTAAAAATAGTAATTGTAATAATAATTATTTTCATACGTGCCATACCATATTTAAACTTACATTTTTAAACCAGACCAAAGGATCCTCTATAGTACTCGTATAATTACTATACACCAGGGGTCGGCAACTAATTTTAAATGGGGTCCGGATGCGTCTGAAAAATATTTGTTCATCATATAAAGCAAACAGAACACTTCAATAAAAGCACATTAAGATATCGGGTCAAGACCTTCATAAGGTCGGTACCAAATCTACACATCAAATAATTGCTCGGGATTGTCGAAGTCCTAAATTTTTGTTTTCATTTTCATCACATTTTATGAAATATGTAAATAAATAATCATGTTTGTATTAAACAATCAATGAAAGCAACTAAATTTGCTGTCTTGAGCCATTTTTTTTAAAAGTAGGTTCACGCGGGGAGGTACTTATGTGACTAGTGTCACTTCAGGCGGGCGGTCGTTAATTTTGAGCGATATTTGTGCCGACGCACCGCAAAGGACGCTTATGTATCAAAGTGCATGTTGCCTCACGCCAAAGGAGCCGTACCGCAAAGGAGGCGCTTCCATATCAGAGTTCGCCGGCACCGAGTACATCCCCCCGAAAATAAGTTTCATAAAGTGGTGTTAAACTTTCGTTTGAGTTACGAACACTTATATTGTGTTTAAATGAATATGACTGCTCCGATTAAAAGAGGCTTCAGATGTTGTCAAAGTTAGAGATAGATTTATAAGATTTACTATTTCAGTAAATAAGATTTTTCTATTGCATTCGGATGTACATAGCTTTTATGTGGATCGACGTAATATAATATGCTTTGCCCGACGATTAGCTTCTCCCTTCTGCCCCCGCTCTCCAGCGAACTCTCCTGCGCTGCACAACTTAGCAACTACAATGATTAACACAATCGTTATCATGTTTTGAAATGTTGAAAGAATATAACTACTTAAATAAATACTGTATTAACCTAATTGGAAATTTTATTTTTTATATTTTAGTTCATTCAATTTATATATTTTTGTGAGTTGAGTATGAAGTCATATTTGGCGACCAGTTTTTTTACCTTCCGAGGTCCGGACTTGGACCGCCAGTTTCCGACCGTTCCTATAGACTATTTAATTTAAGTTTGAAATTTCAAATAAACATAAATTTAGCTTTTTTTAATCAGCCTTCTCCTTCCCAGATTGCCTCAATGCCCCCAATTTTCTGTGGGTCTTCTACCGCCCCCCTGAAGACCTTCAGTGACCACATGAGGCATTATACCCACTTTGACGAAGACTGCTCTAGACCAAACCTATGGTCTATTCAACAATTAATTGCATGAATTAGTCCAATACGTATTATGTTTATTCTGTCCTGACTATAACAAATTTCATATATCCCTGCAGGGCCCGAGAGGCAAGATCTAGAAAGGAAGATATTAAAACTAGGAAATTAGTGAGATTTTGTACGGTTTATTTAATCATTTTAGTAAATAAGTTATTGTCATTTCTAACGCAAATCATTGCTAAAATTATAATTTAATTATTATGGTAATTTTTATATTCTGTAATTTTTTATTTCCCAATTTATCCACAATACAATGGTTTTCTATTACCCTCAAGAAATTCGTCTTCTCCATTTGTAGCGATCCTGAACATGCTCATCTGTAAGTCCCAGTTCACTCATACTTCCTCTCACACTATCCATCCAGCCTTCTTTAGGTCTTCCCATTCTTCTCTTCATATATTCTCCACTCCAAGATCTTCTTATGGATTCTATCAGATGCCATCCTCTTGAGATGCCCATACCATCTTATCGTTTTTCTTCAATTGTCTGTAATATATTTCAACTTTCATAATTTTCCTAATTTCAACGTTTCTAATTTTTTTTCTAATCTGAACTTACGCGATGATCATCTCTACTAATCTATCTATATTACTAATAACTTCTTAGATTGACATTTTTTAATTGTCCGTGCATCTGATCCGTATACAGTAGTATAATACTCTCTATAATGGCCTTATAGATTTATTTCTTTGTTCTGTAAAGGATGTTTTTACTCCGTAATACTGAAAACTAAGATATTATGACTATTATACACAAAGATAATAGGCGAATAGAATCAACTTACTTGAGGAATTGGAAGTATTTAAGCAGGCCAACAATGACCTATTATTAAACGAGAACACACCCATTACTTCAAACCCGCTTTTTAAAGTTATAACGGACTAGCCAGCCTTGCATTCGAAGCCAGGGGATGTAGATGTACTTTCTGCTGATGATGGTACTATCCCGAAAGGCCCACAATAACTTCATGTTTTAACGGTTGAGGAGACGGACCTAAGATCTATATAATTTTAAATTGAGACTAAGACATGCAATACGCATAAGTGTTGATAAATTTAATGGTCCATTATATACTTTATAGTAAATTTGGAATTTAAAACATGGCTCAGAATATAATGTTTTAACTCGTATTTGAAAAATCTATACTAATTCAAATAAAGGAATGCACTGTTAAAGAGGCAAGAAGGCGGGAGACCAATGACAACTTGGTCCCGGGGGGGAGATTTGGAGCAACAAGAAAATATACCTACGTTATAGATGTTGGAGGAGTACTCGGAAACAATGGATTTAAATTACTTACTATTTTGTTCGACGAAACTCTTTAACAACTCGGGTCATTATCATTAGTCTCACAATTCAAATCTGAACGTGAAAGGGCAGATATATTTTGATCTCAATACACTTATTTTAAGTTCGAGGTTGTTTTTCGTTCCATAAATCTGCAATACAGAATTCAGGGCTTTACTTCCTTCCCAAAGAACCCCATATTTAGGATTTTTACACTCTTAAAAGATTAATCAACCCAGCCCAAATTTGAACTTGTGAACGAAGGCGAGAATGGTAGCAGTAGTCCACTGGGCCGACTAGACATTACAATATACATGGTACATATTCGGTTGAAGAGAAGATTGTTCATTAAAATGTACAAATCTGTTTTGTTACTGGTGTTATCTTTAATAAGAGAAGAATGCTAACTTCCTGATCAATTAATTGTTATGGGAACTTAATTTTTAATTATAGGCTTATATTTCATTCTTATTTATAGACACTTTGTCTAACGTCATATTTCGTTTATTTATTTTTTAATGATTCTGTTAAATAGTGAATATGATAAATGAGTCCTGTTATTGATATTCCAACCCAAAATTTGCCTTGACGACTGAGGAAAACTAGGAAAAAGAACTGAGATTTAGTCGGCACTCGAGACTTCCCGAAGTACAAAATGCTATCGCTTGAGCCAATTCGCTTGGTAAATTAAATTTGTTACTTTTGATTATTTTTGTTGATTAATGGTTAAAAGAAATAATAAAAGTTAAGAGTTCTCGAAGCATGGTTAGTGATAGCATTCTTCATTTTGTAGAAGTTATATGTTATTATGTAATGATTGGCAACAGTCTGCTGATCATTATAAAAGAATGTTGCACGTTTATAGTGTTAATTACATTACATCAGCACTGTTCATTGCTGGGGGCAACACAGAATAGTCATAAATTACGTTTAGTAAATGTTATACTTAAAAAAAATGTTCGACTTCAAACTATATAGCAAAAAAAAAATCCTGGGATTTGAATAATAGAGGTTCTTAATCTACGATGAAATAATAATAATAATAATAATAATAATAATAATAATAATAATAATAATAATAATAATAATAATAATTTACACCACTATGGTCTCGAGGTATCGTGCTGCCTTGTCACGCAGCGGGCCCGAGTTCGATCCTCGGTCGGGACAAGTTTCCTAGGTGAGGTTTTTTGTTTTTTTTTCTTCACCTGTCCGACAAATGTGAGGAGATGTAATTCTCAAACGGTCTCCGAACATCATATTTACGTTTATTAGATTACGTTTAGCAGTACGGTATCTCAGGTGCATCATTACCAACATCATCACCTATCATACATCATCGGGGCAGCGTAACTCCGCCTTCCAGGTGCCCCAACCACGGAAATGAGTTACAGTAACGCTGATGCCAGGAGAGAATATCCGAACTTCAAGCCTCGAGACCACGGCCTTACAGCCCGGAAATCTTCTTCAAGATCATCATAGCAACTCCGGCCGTGAAAGCCTAAGTCAATACAATATCAGAAATGTCTTAATGACGACCTGGTGGCATTGATATAAAATAATAATCACGCAGCGGGCCCGGGTTCGATCCACATTATACGATGCGTTCGTGGCACGACCGGACCGTTCCGCGGCGGCCTTAGACTGGATGAGAGTTGGCGACCCTTCCGCCAGAGTTGCATGTGCACGGCCGGCAAGTCATTGGTACGGAGCACTACCTACTGTGCTAAAATTACAAGTTACTATTGCACTAACTACATTAGGCTTACCTGCATCACAACAGATGTTGAAAGTGTTGACCTTGAAGGCGAACACATTCCCTGTATCTCCGAAAACAATTCTGGTTTACTCGTAAAAGTTCATGTTGACTGATTGCCTGTATTTCTCTCGTGATGTTGTCCTTCAATTATTGTAACGTGTGCAGATTTGATGCGTACAAGTTATTATTTAATGTTAAGACAGATTAATTAGTCACCAAACACACTTCGGAATTTATGCATGGAATTCCCAGAAGTGTGCGCTGTCGCCGAATCCTGCTGAAACCAGCCACACCATCGTTAATTTCTTGTTAGCTGTGGAAAAATATTTAAAATTGAAGGTACATAACGTGTAAATCAACTGTTGTATCAAGGATTGTGGCCAACTCATTCCCCTGACCTATCGCCATGCTATTTTTGTTTATGGGGAACGTTAAAGAATTAAGTGTACTCATCAAATGAATCGCACATTTACTTTTTGGCAAAGAAAAATATATTGGACCGATAATTCTGCGCATACCAATGACTTGCAGGTCATGTGCATGTGGCTCTGGCGGAAGGTGCGCCGGTATTCGCTCAGTCCAGGGCGGTCCGGCCGAGTTGCGAACGCATTGTATTATCAACAGTAATCTAACAAGAGGTTGTGTTTTGGTGACAAAGTCGCGAGTGATTTTGTTTAATGAAAAACTCAACCTCGCGTTGGATTTGGAGTGAGTATTTAGTGGATAATACAACATCAGAAGCTAAACATAATGTTAAATATTTACTAAATGTGAGGTTATATATTCCGGTCTTACTTCCGGGCGATTTCTAAGCCGGCTGTATAGTTATAAGTAGCATATATTTACTGTTAAATCTCTTTGGGCTTGGGAAAAATCAATAACAGGTGATTGTATGAGAAATAACTGTTAACAATAATGCAGATTCATTATACAACATTTAATAATTTTTACAGCAGCAGAACTAACTTTTTGTTTTTTTTTTTGTAATTTTTAGTTGTTTTCTTTGGGCATTTCTTGCTGTACCTTTATCGATCGTACATTGTTGAATGGATATCCTTTTCAAAGAAGTTTATTTGCGGAGATATCTCTCATTAAGAACAGGAAGAGAGAATCTTATCAACAGGAAGAGGCAACAATATCGATCTGAGTTAAATAGTCATAGACTATTTAGAGTTAAATAGTCATAGACTATTTAACGAATAAAATTAAGCTGTTTACTCACAAATCATTATTTAAATATATTTATTTAAAAAAAAAGTATATATTTAATGGTAAACGGCAATGTTTGAAAACAAATGAGAAACGTAATGTTTCACTTGTTTATCTCTGCAACCAGATCATATTATTTATTGCCGAAAGGTCACAATGTTGTAAGAATATACCCTAGTGGAGAACACTTATACACATCAAACTGTATATTAATTAATTTCTGGTGTCCTATGATGTATATACGTCAATTATATTTTTTGGAACGTTATTACCTAGGAAAAAGTACGTTTAAGAAAGTACAAACAGTGGTTTCTTTTTTTATGGTATAATCAATTGCTATAAAAGTTTTTATATTATCTCCCGCAACCACGATAAGGTTACATTCATGCACTATATATACAATCTGGTAACCTCATGTACTTATTAATAAATAATGCTGTAACCTATTCAGAATGTTGAAAAGGAGGAGCTTGATTTTACAGTGATGAAATTAAACTGATAAAATCGAGGTGAAAACCCACTGTGATTGGTTGTAAATAAAAAAAATCATTGAAATGTGATTGGTCATTGACTCCCATTTGGGGCATGAGTTAAATAGTCATTGTAATCTGTGTTTTTTATTTCTGTTGGTGGAATTTATTGCTTTATGTCCTCTAACTCTGCCAGAATAAAAAAATATAACTTATTATTATTATTATTATTATTATTAGTATTTTTATTAATATTATTATTATTATTATTATTATTATTATTATTATTGTCAAATTACATTTGAAATTATCTAAATTATCCTTCTTAACCTCGTAATTAATAAAATTAATGAATTAATTAGTTTGTTAGTTACAAACTTTTTTAAACTTTTTTTTCTAATAAATTTCACCATTACAACAGTAAGTGAAGGGAAGTAATGTTGCGGACCACAATTTAATACCACAGCCTAGAGCCTAATATGTACCTTCCGTATGCGAACATCGTAGCTAACGCGTGCGATGGGTTTACACTAGGATCTCTAAATATCCTAATATAAATACAGCTGGAAATATGAACACAAGGAATTCTAAAATCAACTAGTTTATTTACAAATGACTGCTTTCTTGTTTGCACTAGATAATCCATGGGATATTTCGAGTTGTTTAAATACTATGAATTTGCGAATTGTTCATAAAATAAACTACTTCAAATATTACTACTGTCATATTAGGAAATTCTATACGCCTACATATATATATTGTAAATATATGTGCACACATGTTTAGTTTTCAAAAATATGAAATCAAGTACCAAACAAATATAACTGTGATTAATCTTTTACGTTATTCAGCCTGTATTATAGATTCAGATGTAACCTAATTAAACATCTAAATTTAAAATTCTGCACTTACAAAACAAGTTATATCATGTGGATGCGAAACACGGACTCTTACTTTAAGGGAGGAAAGGAGATTACGAGTATTTTAAAATAAACTTCTTAGGAAAATGTTTGGTCCAAAGAGAGATGTCTAGGCGAATGGAGAAGACTACATAACAGTGAGCTACATGGTCTTTATAGGAAACCAGATATAATAAAAACAGATAAGTCTCTTGGACTGCGTTAGGCAGGACATATGGCACGAATGGGGAATGATTGAGGGGTATGGAAGCTTCTTGTAGGAAAACTAGAGGGAAAACGTCCAGTTGGTAGAATGAGGTGGGAGAATAACATTAACAGTGATTTGAGGGAAATAGATAATACAGGGATGATTGGAAAAACATTACCTTTGGATAGGGATGTATGGAGAACTTATGTCTGCGCGGCCATGAACCTACGGATTTGATAGTGTCAATGAGTTAGTTATCACAAAGAACTACTAGTTACCATGTGGGAGAATTTCTATACTATGTGAAAAATCAGAATTACTATGTTAATCATATTAACATTAATAGTGATTCGTTATTATAAAGGCAGGTGATGATATATCAAAGAACCGATTAAATAATATTGAAGACAGCAGGAAAGAGTTAATCGTACTCAACTTAAAATATCACAACATTATTTTTTATTTTTTGAAATTAATAATGCAGTGTAATATTCATAAGAGCTTTAATTGTTTTATCTGGCTCGGTGTTTTTCTGGTTAACCTATCATATTCTCCTTGTTCTCTTCTTTAGAAGAAATTGTTATGATTATTAAGCAAAATTCACATTAAAATTTATTTACTAATATTAATACGAAATTAATTTCTTCAACAAGTAATTTGGTCTCGGAATGTACGTTCGCGGATTCAAACCCTGCCGGGGTAGATGTAAAATTTTCAAAGCGTTTGGCTTCAGTGGTAGGAAATAAAAGCCACGATTCCCGTGTCGTAACATTACAGCACGTAAAAGAATCTCAATCCCGAAGTAAGAGGTCTCTCGGAGCATTAAATAGCCATAATACACCAGTTTTAAATTGCGATGTCATTGACTTGAATTGTTAAAAAGCATGATTAAGTAAAATACACTACTACTACACTCTAATTCAACCCAGGAAGTTACTACAGACCTTACGGGCTATGCCAGTGCCCCCCTACCTACAGAGGGTAGATGTTGCCAAAACTCATAATAATGGTATTTGTTATGGAGTGGAGGAGGGGCAAGGTTATCAGCACTTTTTTCCAAATCTATGTACTGTACATTTAAAAAAATATAGTTTTTTCTTTTAAGGCATGCAAACTAGTTTTATAGTAAATATGAGAGTCGACACTTTCACACAGGATACTACAGATCCGTAAGAGCTCAGTGACAAGTAGTAACTGTTTTTTTTTCTTTAAGAGGGAGTGACTTAGACGGCTACAACTTACAACTATGTACCAGCTGTGTTGTAATCTTCAGTTTTATGTAAGGATTTCTCTCAAGAAAATACTGTTAAAATGGCAACCCAGTTTCCTATTCCAAACACACAGTAACTTCCTGGGTTGAATCTGACTGTACTACTACTATTACTACTACTGTTAAATTGGTATCAATAAAAAGTTTCCATACATTACAAGATCGAGAGCGAAATGTAGCATATACATAACCATGAAGGACCTAAGAAATTAATATGCATATGATGGTTTATGATGCTGATTAGATTAGTTCAGGCATGTCAAACTCATTTGGACCGCGAGCTGTTT
Source organism: Diploptera punctata (assembly GCA_030220185.1). Lineage (NCBI taxonomy): Eukaryota > Metazoa > Arthropoda > Insecta > Blattodea > Blaberidae > Diploptera > Diploptera punctata. The sequence goes on from JASPKZ010005067.1 coordinate 9,319, forward strand.
AATTTATCAAACTTCTCGTCAGCCCCACAAGATTGTCGCAGCTTTTTACACAGATTAAACTGAGATGTGATCTGTTAAACACAAAATTAATCGTGGTTATATATTTTTTTCTGGCGGCTCCGTGGCGCAGGCGGTTAGACACTCGCCTCTTACCACTGGGGTCCCGAGATCGAGTCTCGATCACTCTATGTGGATTTCGTGGTGGAAGAAACGGAGCTTGAGCAGGTTTTTCTCTGGGGTTTCTCCAGTTTTCCCCGCCGCAATTTCATTCCATCATTTCTCCATACTCATCTCATTCATTTCGTTTCATTTCGTTCATCTGTCCTCATGATGGTGCGTCAGGCGTGGTCGGCCGGCCCCTTTGTCATTCAGAGCTCTATATAGGGGCTTCATCTCATCTCATCCCTCAACCCGACCCTAAGTTGGACACGAGTTGAGGATATTTATTTATTATGTATATTTCCATGGACGCAGGTACAAGCCAAAAAGTAACATGCAAAGACCCATTTTTGGCCTGTGGGCCGCCACTTTTCTACCTCCTTAATTGAATTATAAATATGGAAGATAGTAAGATCGTGCCCACAATGGTAAAAAGTAAATTGCATTTCAAATCTTAGTAACGAATTAAAGATGCTATGTTATTCCAAAGCTCAGAGTTCTGGTTTCTTTACAAGAGGGCAGAGTTCAAATCCTGTTGAATGTAAGAGTAATTTGTGATGAAGGCACTTGTAAATTAGATTTATCAATACACAGCAATTCGTCTTGTCGTGATGATCAATACGCCATCATTAATCTTCCCATCTTTACACTCATTTTCACACTTTGCATGCACCCATTAACAAAACTAAACAACCTTGTACCTTCCTTGAATATCTAATCGAATGCGCTTCTACTAAGTAACTGCAGTGTTATTTTGCAAATTTCACATAACCATAATTTTAATTCCTTAAAACGCCTCCATTCCCAACAACCAAGATACTTTACATACATTTTATCCATAGACTGTTCATGAAACTTTTTTACTACAAATTGTAACATTTTAAGTTTATTGTAGATGTTGTTAAAAATTATGGCTATAAAAATAAAAATAAATTGAGGTAACTGGTAAATTTACAAAGCGGTATTAATTCCAATTATAGAATTAATAATCCGAAGACAAAATAAGGAATTCTATCACAAATTTCACAGCTAAATATCAGTCTTAATTGAAATATATTTTAAAAGGGGCAAACAGGAAAATATTACTATGTTCTTTAAGCCATTGCCTGAACCTGACAGTAATAGGGATTAATAGAAATTGTTCAAAATCTCTCATTAATTGATTTTATTTTGATATTTTTTATTTTATTGTGTAATGTTGGAACGTATCCACTTTATACCTGAACAAATTACCATTCCATATTCGCGGTTCCTGTATTCGCGGCATATTTGCGGAAGATATCCCCTGCGAATAAGTAGCTTTTACTGAATTAAAAAGTTCAAGCGCTATCATATTAAACTTTCAAAGAAATAACGTTCGTTTATTCAATTTTAATAACTTCAAATGACAAGGAATTAAAGTTATAGAAGAATTGGATTCAACTATTGTGAAGAATAATTTAAGTGTAAGGAATGAGCCAAATAACTCGCCCGAAGGTTCATTGCGCGCGGACATAAACTATCCACACATCCCTATCCTGAGATAACGTTTCCAATCCCCTGTATAATCTACTTCCCTAAATTCATGTTTAATATTATTCTCTCATCTCATTCTTGGCATGCTTACTGGACGCATTCCCTCTGCTTTCCTGCTAGCAGTTTCCATGGTATATTTATCTTGTCGTAGTGGAGTGCGATTGTGATTTCAAAGTGGAGAATATGACCTGCAGTCTCCTTCGCTCCTTCGCTGGCGAATACAAATAATCAACAGCCCGGGTTCCTGTCTTAGTGACATTAGCCCCGGCTTAATAGTGTTGGTATGTAACTACTTTAGTTATTATAGTAGTATGTGATAATATTGAGTGTAAGTAATGATGGCTTGAAAGTACGCAGCATTCAATGTGCTCCTATTTTGTAGTAAGACGGCTCCTGCATTATTTATAATATTAGATTAGTTAATTCGAGTTACTTTTATTGATTTTTAATAGTTAAGTCTAATTGGACTATGCATTAAGCCAGAGTGGTGACCGCTATAGTATATTTAATAGTAAAGTTATTCCGAGTGTGGTGGAGTGGCTTGCGTGCTTAAATGACCCCGAGAGCTATACCGGTGGTAGCATTGATGCCGAAAGGGTTGCCCATCCTGGACAGGTCCAAGGCGATAAGCCATACGAAGAAAGTATCATGGTAGTAAAAACATAGCCGTCAAGAAATGCTGTGGTAAATAAGTAATAAACGACTATCATTAAGTATAGTTGTTTGAACTGATTGGCTTCTGAGATCTTAAATAATCCAGTCAAATTTAAAATATTTGATATTAAAAGTATTAGCCAGTGAGAATTGATTTGGAGAAGGGGTTCTCATTTCCAATATTGTGAACATCAACTTCATATCGTCTGGAAGTACGTCTCACATAGTGATTTTTTCCCCCAAATGCCCCAGGTTGTCATTTCGACATTTCTGGTGTTCTCTTGACATGACGTACTTGTAACCCACTTCTGAGGTTGGGGCGCCTGGAAGGCGGGGTTACGCTGCCCCATGATATGAGTTGATGATAATGTTAATAATGCGCCAGGAGAGGCCTTAAACTAAACTTAAGCTAATTAGGCGAATATGATATTGATGATAATGATGTCCAAATGGTGTACGGGGACCGTTTGAGCCTTAAAGTTTCCTTGACATTTATCTTACAAGAAAAACTCCGGAAAAACCTCGCCCAGGAAACTTGTCCCGACCGGGGATCGAATCCGGGCCCGCTGCGTGGCAAGGCAGCACGCTACCTCGAGACCACAGCGGAATTTTTGTTAGTGGAAATTAGGCTCCTTTTACAAGTAGATGTGTGTTGCAATTAGGTCGAGGCCGTAAATGTATTTAACAGTGTGTCCAGCAGTCGGGAAAATCTTGAAAACCGAGAACAAGTTGGGAATTTGAAAGTAACCGAGAAATAGACGGGAATTCGTAAAGCGACGTGCATCTATCTTGTATTCAAATCAAAAGAATCGCATTCGTTAAACGGCATTCTAAAAATGCATACAGATGTTGGAATATTTCTTGGAAGAAATGTTTATGAAACTATAGCATTGGTTTGGCGGAATCAAGCTGCCGCTCTAAAGAAATGCCTACCCTTGCCAACACGATATCACGTTACAAAACAATAATACTTAAACAGACGTAGTTCAATAAGCCAGGTCAATTCGAACTCTATGCATTAAACTTACAGTCGACTTACTGAAAGGACGAATTCTTATTTAAGTTATTATCATTAAAATAAGTTATGATTTTGTCACTTAAACATATAAAATATTTTTACAAAATTATCTTTACTATACGGTAATTAATTCATTTTAGCTCTAAAAACAATTTGGGAATTCCTTTTTTGATGCCATGAAAAAACCGGGAAATAATCGGGAATTTCATATTTGTAATTTGCTGGATACCCTGTTTAAGTGATAAAGTATGAGATATTGAGTTAAATAGTTCGTCTTAAGTTTGAAGTATAATGGTAGTACGGGAATCTTTATTGGAGTTGGCGCGAATTTCTAAATTTAATTTGAATAGTTAAAATTCTTTATTATACCGTTTGAATAAATATAAATTATTCGAACTTATCCAACTTTAAACGAAGTGTGAGTTATTCAATAGCGCCCAAAATATTTTTCGTGTATCCTTCCCTGAAGAGAGTCGATTTTCTGCCGAGTTTAGGCAGTATCTCATATAACCATAAATTTCCTTCAGGCCACATCAAGTCTCTGGTGTATCAGACCCTTGTTGACACTGTAGTATATCTACTTGCACGAGTTCGTAACTCTGCACTAGAGATTCAATAGACACCAGACGTAGGAAGCGAGTATACCGTAACATGAATTGCAGGCACAATGTGTGCAACTATCATGGTTGTGTCGTCCCCACATCCTACCGCTGTTTAGTGTACAGTAAATGTTCCTTATTCGCGGTTCCGTTATTCGCGTTTTCATTATTCGCCGGTTAAAAATTTGCGACACAGTTCCTGTATTCGCGGCTAAAAATGTCTTTATTTGCGGATCCAGTCGGTATATTAGAAGGACTATTTAACTCATGCCCCAAATGGGAGTCCATGACCAATCACGTTTCAATGATTTCTATTTTACAACCAATCAGAGTCGTGTTTCACCAAATATTTATCAGTGTTATAATTACCATATTAAAGAAAGCTCCTCCTTACAATATTGCGTTCCTTTGGCAATAAATAGCATGATCTGGTTGCAGTGATAAACAAAAGAAGCAGTAGAAGCGTACCTATCGTTTCTTATTTGTTTTCAAACATCGCCGTTTACATTAAATATATAAATATTTTAAAATAACTATAGTTAAATAATGATTTGTGAGTAAACAGCTTAATTTATTCGTTAAATAGTCCTAACAAATGCCACTCTTGATTTCCAAATTCTCTAGATAAATTCACTCCTCACTTCGTGAGTCGTGAATTTATCGATAATTTGGAAATCACTCGTGGCATTACTTATGATTATTATCCTTTATTAACGTATTGGCAACTTTGTTTACTGCAGGCACGTGCCAAGGCGGCTTTTTACAAATAACGATTCAAACCAAATGGAAAAATAAATATCAAAGTAAACAAACCTTATTGTCACTAAGCCTAAATTTCATTGTTAAAAGCCGCCGCCGCCGCATTTCACGTACCGCTATGTACGTTGATAAATTTCGCCCTCGCCACAATCGGTGTTTTATGTTTTGAACTTGTCATTCTTTGCAATAATTTTGATTGAATAACATATGTCTCTTCTGTTTTGTTCCCAAAATATAATATCTAGTGAAAGAAAAGAAAAATTAGTTCCGAAGCAGAAAAAAGTAGTGTTATGGCTTAAAGTAAAAATGTAATTGCTTGGCCGTTCACGCGTTGGCGAGTCATTTGCATCCATACCATGCTGTTTCGATGATAATGAATCAACTGTACGATATATATATATATATATATATATATATATATATATAGATAAAATAAGCAATTCTATCACTGAATTCACAACTGAATATCAATAAGAATTGAAAAACCTTTTAACAGCGAAAAAAAAAAACAGAAACATTAGTAATTTTTTAAGTCCTTGCCTAAACCTGGCAATAATAATTTATTAATACAAATTGTTCAAAATCTCTCATTATATTGATTTTATTTTGATAATTTAAATTTTATTTTAGAACCATGGTTTTCAGAGGAAGAGATCCAGTGAGATCCAAAATTATTTTAGAAAATCAAAGTATAGAACAGGTGTCTAGTTTCAAATATTTGGGCTGTGATGTTGGCTACAATGTAGAAAGAGATATTGACTCCAAAATAAATAAATTTCAGACGGTGTATGGAACAATACAGAGAACATTCAAAAATAAAATTAGAAAAGAAACCAAGATAAAAGTGTATAATGTTATGGCGGTTCCCACAATATTGTATGGATGTGAAACTTGGGCTCCAGTGAAAAAACAGAAGGATAGAATACAGACGGCGGAGAAGAGGTTCCTAAGACAAGTAAAAGGATGTACAAGACTTGATTAGAATAAGAAATGAAGATATAAGAGAAGAATTGAAAGTACAGCCTTTATTGGATAAGGTCACGAATTACAGACAGAAATGGATTGATCATATGGATGGAATGAGTAAGGAGAGATATCCATTGTTAGCAAGAAATTATCAAGCACGAGGAAGACGTGATGTTGGAAGACCTAGAAGACGTTGGGCTGATGCATTATGAAGTCGGAACGGGCAATTGCCTAATCCCTGGAGTGATGATGATGATGATGATTTTAGAACCTTGGAAAGTATCCCCAATATACCCGTAGAAAATTACCATCCTATATTCACGGTTTCTGTATTCGCGGCATATTTACGGAACATATCCCCCGCGAATAAGGAGCCTTTACTTTATAAGTACTATTATAACCACAATGCTAAGTACAGTAGAGACGTTTGGTTAGTTTGTGTATAAAATTATTTTTATAGTGACAAAGTGAAGTTTCTTCATATTTTCCTTCATATTGTCACGAATTACTGAATATTGGGTTGGGTAAATTGAATTTAGTCATAAATCATAAACTATTATCGATTTATCCTCAGCAAAACCGGAAGATATAAACGCTTAATGTAATTTGTTGTAACTGCAATATGTTTTCGGACAAAGTTTCCTATTCAAAATGTAATCTTCTCAGTCTTCTGTACAACCCCTAGAAGTTTGTAATGGGTATTTCTGAACACTCTATATAGTAGCTACTGTGTCGTTTGGACCGTGATAAAATAGATTGTGATAGGTTACGAAGAAAAATTTCATTTTTAAGTAACTTCATTCTGACAGTATTTTTTGTCTGGATTCTTCCACTCTGTTATATTCAGTGTTCTTAACACCAATGACAACTATTACCTTTGCCAGCTTACTCAGCCGTTACACATATTTATCCTTCCTGGAGAAAGGTGGAAGTATTACAAATTCTTGATATCATATGTCCAGTAGCTGGTTTTTTGTTTGTTTTTTCTTTGTAATCTCTCAGAATCTAACACATAACACGTTACTTTGGAATAAGTCACTTGAAGTCGGCCTTGCCTCTGGTCCAGAGGGTCGCGGGTTCAAACCAAGCGGGTCGATTATTATTTTAGGATGGAAAAATCCAAGGAGCAAGTCCTCCGGAAGGGACTTAAGCCGTGGATACCGAGTTTGAAGATTTTCAGGCTCGTGAAAGAACCACAAGCCTGGATAAAAAAAGGCTTCTGTACAAAATGCATCGACCTCCTTCATCCTAGTAATACCTTAGTTGCTTACTAGATGTCTCATTGTGTCAATATGTTGACCGCATACCATTCATGTCACTTGTAGGAAAATACGCGTAACTAAATTGATCTAGTAACTCCTAACAAAGGAGAGGCTACGGTTCAAAATTTTGTTACGCCATGTAGAAATCACTTGAAACCATGAATTCTCTACATATGAAAATATTTAGCCAACTTTCCTCAATAACCTGCGAAGGTTAATCATTAAATCTTTATTCCATACTTTATAATATTTAAGTATATTATACTGACTACTTATTATTATTATTATTATTATTATTATTATTATTATTGTTATTGTTATTGTTATTATTATGCCTACTACCCTGCAATATATCGCATCAAAGCCTTTTTTTTCCATCTACATGTTGGCAAGTCAATAATAAGTCATTCATTCGTAACGTATATCTCCTCGTCCTGTTCTTGTAAAAGTTGTGAATATGCGTTAGATACTGAAAACTAAAATTATACTATTCTATTCTATAATGTTCTGCCCAAGGGCAGGTCTTTCACTGTAGTCTATAGCATTTGCAAGCTATGCTTTGCAGCTTTACTAGATAATTTTAGATATGGTAGCTTCCCGTTGCTTTTCACACCGATGAATGATGATGATGCTGATGACCGGATGATTTTCGGGGACCATTGGGCTCTAAGCTTCCTGACATTTGTTTTTCAGGTGAGGAAGAACCCCGAAAAAGACCTCACCCAGGAACCTGTCCCGATCGGGAATCGAACCCGGCCCCGCTACGTGTCAAGGCAGCACGCTACCTCGAGGCTAAACATTATACAAACTTGTTAACATATTATGATATCCATATCTTCTGTAAATACTGCCCGCGGTCATCAAATATGTATTCGATTAAAACTATTCTACCTGAGCAATTCTAAATGCTGACTTTAAGATGATTACCTCTTAAAGAACACTGTACCGTTTAGCAGTATTTAATCATAAGATAAAAGGAAACTCAATACACATTATTTAAAGACAAATCTTTGCCAACCGGTTTTGAAAAAAAAAAAGTTTGTTTACCTTTTGCGGAAATTTAAAACTCGTTATCCGTCAGATTTCTCTTCTATTTGTGTAAGCCTATTGTATTAAACAGCATTTTCACCTTTCTTTATATTTGGTTGTTAACTGCTTTGTATTTTATAGACATAAGTTTTAAAATTAAGGATGTTTTAGAACACCGATGCACAATAAAATCTTCTTTATGTGATTATGCACAGTACACGTGCTGGTATATGTGTAAACACTTTAATGTTTTTCATAGACCAACAAAATTTGTAGGTAATACCACCTGTCTTTCATTGCATAATATGTGATTCAATCACTTACATACTATTGATACTATACTCACTTCCATCTCCTATCCTCTAAACACATCCCACAGCCGAATCTCCCATTATCATAATTACTATACTGTATCTAATGCTAGACTGTGGAACTCCTTACTGTAAGAAATAAGGGACTGCCGGACATTAATATTTTTCGTTGGGTGAGTGGAAGAAAAAGTCATATGGCCTTTATTCTGCCAGTTAAAAATTATTATTATTATTATTATTATTACTATTATTATTATTATTATTATTATTATTATTATTATTATTAGGCCTATTATTTTCATTGTTACTATAATCTTCATTTCAATATATATTTAATACTAGCGTACCCGGCAGACGTTGTTCTGCCCGAACGTTCAATTCTCATGTTATGGGCGGACGATAAAAATATGTTACTTTTTTACCATAAAATTCAGCAATTAGGACATAATTATATATTATTAAATAAGTTCGCAAGAAAACCTCTTACAGCCTTCTGTTGTGGCTCAAGAAGTGTGAATGATGACGTCACATAGTTATGTCGGAACATAACGATAATGCAGATGACTACGCATCTGACATAAAAAAAACCTATAACCCGATCTCCGCGCCACCTACCAAGTCCAATTGTAAATCTAAACCATCCAGGGACCCACTCAAACACACAGAAAAAAAAAATCATCCAAATCGGCTGAACACACAACGCTAATAACGCAACTGGGATACAGACCAGATGAGTTCTTAACCATCGGCAACTTCCGATGTTTAAATTGTCTTCATAAACATTAGAATTGTACCCTCCTTTGCCGATAAGTTAAGAACCGTCATATAACAATTATATTAGAGTGTAAAAAAAAATGATGAGAGTGAGTCAAAACAGCTTTTCTTAATATATATTGAAATGAAGGTTATAATAACAATGAAAATAATAATTTTTAATTGGCAGAATGAAGGCCATATTACTTTTTCTTCCACTCACCGAACGAAAAATATTAAATACAGAATATATTTCTACAAGATCATAACATATACAATTATAAGTAAAATGTAGCCTATACAAATTAAGCTAAAATTATGTTGAATCAAGTCAATATTATTAGGGAAGCAAACAAACAGAAACCATCAATTTCATTAATCAACTTAAAGACTAATTACAGAATACAAAGTTTTATATTTATTTTAAAGGAAGCTAATGTCCGGCAGTCCCTTATTTCTTACAGTAAGGAGTTCCACAGTCTAGCATTAGTTACAGTATAGTAAATATGATAATGGGAGATTCTGGCTGTGGGATGTGAAGTAGGAGGTTCTGATGCAATCGTGTACCCAAATTGTGTTTAGAGGATAGGGGATGGAAGTGAGTATAGTATCAATAGTATGTAAGTGATTGAATTTTTTTTTCCCCCAGCTAGATTTCATTTCTGACCACTGTGCACCGGACCCATACTGGCCGAAATTCCATGAGAAAAATGTCTTCCCTCGTAGAGACTCGAACCAGCGTAATTTCCGTAGTTCTGCGCCAAGACCTTCTTGCCTTAACCACTCGGCTACGGCACGAGAGTCTTGGTATCAATGAAAGACAAAAATGATTATTGTGAGTTATCCGTAAGAGATAAGGGACTCTTGGTATCAATGAAAGACAAAAAATGGTTTTGTGAGTTATCCGTAAGAGATAAACATATGCTGTCGCGGACGTTTTTGTAGAGCTTTTTGAGATATTCAATTCTGTGTACATTAATTTTGTGTATTTCTTATGGTTTAGGCAGCGTAAGCCGTTTAAGCGTCCAAAGAGCTACTTTTTTCACGTTTCCCACTACAAAGGACTATTTTTAAGGGTTTAGGAGTTGAGTATCACAACTCTCTTATAGCCTATGTTCATTCCGGGAATCTCCTGAATACTTTGCAAACAACCCCATCACAATCGGATCAACGGTATGGCCGCGCATAAAGTACGAACAAACAAACAAACATTAATTTTTATATATAAGAAGATATTGCAGCAATAATATCACTTTGAAAATGTGTTTCATTCAAGTATGTTTTCTGATGTTTATGAATATTTTATAAATCACAAGAAATTAGGCACCTGGAAGAAAAAGTGAATTAGTATTCCTCTTTGTAAATGCACTTATCCCCATTGAATTCTAGATTTCTAAAAAGTATATTATCAATGTATAATTTAAAACTTATATTGTTCAAAAACATATATATGTGTGTGCGTGCGTGCGTTTGCTCAATTCTCTGGTTGGTATTCTCCCAACGATGTCAGTCGAAAAAAAAAAGTTAAGTTAGTAAGCTATAAAAAATGAAAATCCGTGTTAAATGGTTATAAAAACCAAGATACTGGTTCATAGTTTGCTTTTCTAATTGACTGTTTAGATAGATGTGTAGAATCTCTAAACAAAGCCTCAACCTCAGAAGTGGGTTATAATTACGCCAATCCCAAGAGAGAACATCTGAAATATCGAATGACAACCTTGGGCATTGAATAAAAAAAAATCTATAAACTATATATATTTTTTTCGATAAAAGATACTTAAAATAACTAATCACTGGTACTATCGAACCCATGGGTCCATTGCCGCGCAGATATAAGCTTTCCATACATCCTATCTTTAGCTGTTTTTCAATCATCCCCTGTATAATCAACTTCCCTCAAATCATGGTTAATGTTATTCTCCCTCCTCATTCTTGGTCTACCTATTGGGCGCTTTCCCCTTCGGTTTTCCTACAAGGAGTTTCTAATCTTCTTTCATTGTTTATTCGTGTCACATGTCCTGCCTATCCCAGTTTGATACTTAAAATACAACTACTTTTTCATGTTAAAGTGAATTTTCCCTGAAAATTTATGTTTCAAACTTTAAATATATATATTTGTTTTAATTAACTGGATATATATATATATACATATATAATTACTATGAATAAAATATATACTAGTAAACATGGAGTATACAAAAGTCATTATGTATTTTTTCATAGCAATTACTGATATGTAAGTAAATATATATATATATTGCTACGAATAAAATATATACTAAATAACATAGAGTATAAAAAAGTAGTTAATATTATTGGAATTGTTCATTATTGACTTCCTTGCTTATAACATTTTCGGGCCACCTACGTAGCTAACCATTTATTTTTAATTCAATGTTGTAGTTTGAATTTTACGATCTTAATTATGTTTTTAAAAGATATCTTGACCACGGAGAAAACTATTTGATCTGGTTTATACAAATGGACACGGTCGAAGTGAGGTATCTTATCTGAACTTCTGCCACGCACTTAAGTGTTGAACTCAGTTCTGAATGGAACAGGATGTGTTAATGAAGTGGTCTAGGACTTTGAGGTGTGTTACGTATCCTCAGACGTGATAAGATATTAACATATGTCCTTTACTCTAAAGAAGAAAAACAAGTTGGATTATAAGATCAATTTATCCATTGGTCAGTTTTTCATTTGCGACCATTTCTTTATACTGTTACAACTACAAGAATTCGATATACTGTAAAGATACCGGTACTCATTTTTTATTATACATGTATGATTTATATTATAAAAAAACTTCTGGCGCGACAGGCCTAGAAGGCCCTTAGCCTACCAGCCGGCTGCTGGCATCACTTCCACATGTGTCGATCACAGAGGTAGATGATCATCCAGCCAGTATAGGGGTCACATGTGGGCAGCACGTCGAGTCCCTAAGCCGTTATAGCTGGTTTTATCAAACCTGGAGCCGCTACTTATTGTAGCTAATCAAATGTCTCACGATGCTGGGTGGCACCGGTCCCATACTGGCCATATACCATGAGAAAATGTCTTCCCCCATGAAGACTCGAACCAGCGCAAGTCCCGTAGCTCTATCTAAATAAAAAAAACACTCGCCAAATGATCTAACATTATTAGATTTTCTTGCAAATCTGTTATTATAACGTACTACCTCCTTTATTTATTTTTATTACAGGCATTTTAGTTTATATAATTATTATTAATCTGCAGTTACACCATGTATAATTCTTATTTGATTGAATCATTTCTAATTTTTACACGCTTTATATTAGCTTGACCTATATATGGATATGTTACGGAATCTTTCAGCACGATTTTTCACCCACTTAAGAACATTGGGTCAACTTGAAACTTTGTATACTTGTAAAGGACCAATGACAATACAACAATTTCACTATTTTTTTCTAGGATCCTGGCCAGGATCATCAGGACATTCAAAAAAATAAAGACCGGTATAATAGGTTGCGGACTTATCGACTTTTTAGTCCATCATTGTAAGAAATTAATGTTATATCCTTTGGTAGCTCAGTTGGTAGAGCGGTGGACTGTAGTGGTATACAATTTCAATAATCCATAGGTCGCTGGTTCAAATCCGGTCCGGAGGATTTTTTTATAAGAGTATTACTTTTTGTTCATACCACGATAGTATCGAATTTCAAGATATTTACATTTTTATCTTATTCTGTAAAATATTAATGACAATTTTGTAAACTTACCACATTGTAATTTATACAAAAAATATGAGAAGGATACGATTAACTGTAACTATTTATGTGTGTTAAAATATTTAAAAAAATTATAATATTGATAGATAATAATAATTTAAAAAAATATAAAATTATATGCATGCGTAGACACTGAATATATTGTAAGCAATTAAATTTTCATGGGATTCCGGTTAATGACAATCAATTAAACTGATAAATTAAAAAAATAAATAATAGTTTAAAAAACTAAAACAACACGCTTTATTATAAAACGAAACTGAAAAATAAAAAAAATAAATAATAGTTTTAAGAAATTAAAACAACACGCTTTATTAGGAAACCGAACTAAAAAATGGAAAATAAATTTAATTTCGAACATGCTTGGGATACAATTAAAGTGGTCAACAAAAAACATCATCTCCAACACATCTTGAATAAAACTGGAGTTATCTACAAAAAAATAATTTTACATCAAAAGCGAGGGGTGCTTTTTATGGTTTTTACGTTTTCTTCTTAGAGACTTTACTTTTACCAATATCTGTTTATTATCAAATATCTGTTTATTATCAAATAAATGGTAAAATATTTTTTTGTAGATGACTCTAGTTTTATTCTAGATGTATTGGAGATGGGTTTTTGTTGACCACTTTAATTTTATCCCAAGCGTGTTGGAAATTAAAATTATTTCTCTTTTTTTTTAGTTCGGTTTTCTAATAAAGCGTGTTGTTTTAGTTTTTTAAACTATTATTTATTTTCGCACTATTCACGTTCTGTTTGTATTATTCCGGTTGAGACCTATTTGTAAGGCTGATCATAATTTTATAAATGACTGAATACGCGAATATAATAAATTGTTTTTCCTGTTCTTTATAATGTTAGAGAGTAATCTTTCTTCATACAACTCTTAAATGATACATTTTTTTAAATAAATGCAGAGACTCACTGTACATTTATTGATGTTGATTATGAAATCATTCTGATTAATAATCATTGCCATCAAAAAATATAAAGACGATTATTTAACAGAAGTTATCCGATAGTCACTGATGGACAAAAGTATTGCCAATATTTACAGTAAAACACTGGCATAAATACTTACCGCTGACCAATGTTTTATTGTTTTCTCTGTTTCAGGTTTCGCCATGGGGAGGCGGGAAAACATGGTATCATTTTGACAGGTGAATACATCATTTTTACATAATAAACATACTTTTATGCATGCTTCTTGATTTGCTGTTTGTAACTACTGTATGTTTACAGTTGAAATGCTAATTTTTCCTTTCTTTTAAATTTGAAGTAAGTTTTATTTTGTTTTATTAAATATTCTTTCGACAAAAATGTATATACTCATCATCATCATCCGGTATCATCGCAGCTGCCGCCGTCTTCCACTAGAGTGTTTTTCCGAGGCATGTGTTTGGTTTTTTAGCATTTTTTTTCTTTTTATGATGAACGAGGAGCTGGCCCGATGCATCAACCCCCAACCTGGGGGACGGGTAATTTTTGTTCAAGGTTTTCTTCCTCTAGCCTTTGATAGTCCAGTATCTTACTGCAAGGCAACAGCGCTAGTTTTGGTCCGCCCTGGGTATTTTATTTCCCCAGTACCCGCCATATCTGGTGAGCATTCCCCTATCCGCCACCTGGGGAGGCGTCCGATGGGAGACTGGCAACTTCATACTAAGGCCATATATAGGTAGAATTTTTCTCTTTATATGTTTTGTTTTAATAAATAACCGGTACACTGCTTGATGAGACAACCCTGGCATCTATACGGTTAATATGTAAGAAAGTGTACTTAAAAGATACATAAATACTAGCTTAAGTAGAATTTACATTAGCAATATGTGACACGCAGTTAAGTGGAAAACGTTGTCTGCAAAAAAAAAAACATGTTAAAATGGCACGTCTGGTGACAAATCAATAAAAGAAAACCTGATTAACGTACAGGTTCAGAATTGGTTTAATTAACGCAGATTCAAACAGTTTTTGTACAACTATATCACATAATAGTTCTTGTTATTTCAAAATTTAACGTATACAGCATTTGATTTTAATTTAACTTTTTCTAATATAATATATTTTTTTGCGCGATAGTGCGTTTTGTCGTACTTACAGCAATGGTGACCATGATTGAAAGTTCAACTTCCTACATTTCGGGGTTGCCAATCTAAATAACTACAGTGTGATTCAGAAATATGGCTATACGTTTGATCGCATTTTGTGACGAAAATAGTATAATAAATATAGTTTAATAAAAGGAAATATGATATCATTGGAAAGGGAATCCTTCAAATTACAAACACACACACACACTCGACTGACTGATATGAAGCTCACGTGCAGCTTGGCGGGTTGATTTTTGGGGCTAGCGTCGAACGCCTCCACAATTATTTTCGTTGTTTTTGTATCCGTGCTAATGCGAGGCCTTCCAGGAGGTTTGATTTTCTGCATCCTTCCCGTTTCCAGCAGTCGTTTTCTCCACTTCCCACAGTCGACGGCTGCAATGCTACGTTTAACTCATGTCTTGCCCGTCTTATGGCCTCACGATAATTAGCATACGTTATTGGCCATGCAGCAATTGTAATTTGCTGTTGCATATTCAATGCCATTTTGACTAATGAGGTAAGTTCTACACTGTTTTGTTTTATACCAATGTTGTAATTTGAATAATTGCCTTTCCAACGGTAATTTCAAATTTCTTGTAATCGTAATATTTTCATCACACAACACGATTAAACGTTTAGCCATATTTATGATTCACCCCGTATACTGTAATAAAATAAGTATACTGTAATATTACATATTACAAACACGCATGTGGGAAGTAAAACCACTTCCTTCTATGCATACTACATATAATGTGTATACAAAACAATATCCAAAAGGCAGTGTTAATATACATTATACGAAACAAATCATTGCATTTTAAATGAACTGAACTTTATTTGAAATAATATAAAACTTAAATGCGTACTTGCCGCCATTTTATCACAAATTGGTCTCACGGCCTCCTATTGTTTCAACTAATAAACAATGCAACACTGTTAACATTAGCCATTTGTTTATAATGAACGCAAATATTTCCAACAAAGATGTTATTATTTTACTATTATTTATTATTTTGAAAACATCATCGCGCAAAAAATAATGTACAACTCCGCAAACCTCGCAATCGCTTGGTTTTAAACATTTTCCTCGATTGTGTAAAACCACTTCCCAATCTCGCATCGTAATATACTATTATACCCAATTATAAAATGTTCTTTTTCTACAACAACTACTATAATAGGAACAGGAAGAAAAATATAATTCTCTCTGTATCATAGAAGTCTCATGAAAGATAATTGCTTCGCATTTCTCTTTTTTACTTATATATAAACTTACAATAAGATCAGTGTTGTCAAACTTTTAAATATTGTCAATTAATTTTACTTCTACATTCTTGCATGAAAAGAAAATAATATTCGTAATGATGTAAACTGCCGGATAGATTAACATGTTTAATATTGGTTATGTGGTACAAATTTTCTGTAGGCTTACCAAGTCATTAATGATTCAGTGTGTTTTCTAATATTAGAGAATCAATACAGCGAATATTAAAAAAAAAATAGTCTAATTATGAAGTATGTAAACTATATTTACATCTAACTCTATGTCGTATGGAAATCGCAGGTTCATTTGCGGAATTTACAGAGGCTTCCCTATTCTCAGCCAACTGAATACAATTTATATTCTCTGATATCCAGTTCTCTAAGATCCATCTTAATATTGTCTATCCTACGTAAGCCTAGATTATCACAAATGTCATGGCTACATCTAAAAGAGAAGAAAAACGCACTGTCTAATTCTCATATTTAAGATCTTACATACCTGGACTCCCAATTATTTATCATCTCGTTTCCAGTACCTATCCTCCAACCATAATTGAAACACACGCTCGCAACATAGTCTCTTGCTTAATATACCACAACATAGAACATCACATCACTCCATGTCATGTACTATCTTCACTTCTCGCAACAGGAATTCCCTACCACAAAATAAGGGGCTGCCGGACATTGGCAACTTTTAAAAGACATCTAAATTTATATTTGCTCAAACCTCGACTTCATCATTACCCCAGTGTAAGGTAATTGGTGTTTCTCGTATAATTTATCATATTTATACTATTGTTATTATTGTAATAATTATCATTATTATTATAATATTATTATTATCAACATTATAGTAAGTATTAGTATTGTTATTATCGTATAAAATGTTGTTTGTACATGAAATTTACATTGCTACATTTAATATATCTTTAATTCTTTATAATTAGTATAGTGTAGGATTTTTAAACTGACCCAAAACCTTCTGGCGGCACTATGGCCCTGGGTCGACTCAGCCTCTAACTGAAATGAGTACCAGACGCTTGTTCTGGGGTAAAGGCGGCCGTCATGCAGGGCTGACAACCCGGCTGACATCAAGTGCCGATTGTCAAGAAAAAGTGGGACCCTTAACCTCCTACTACCCCAAGGGCCTCCTGAGGCCTGTAGTGGGATCACTTTACTTTACTTACTTACTTTATATCTACATTGTCATTTTTTTTGTAATTGTGCTGGTTGAATGGAAGAGAAGGTCTTACGGCCTTGACTCTGCCAGAATAAATAACACATTATTATTTATTATTATTATTATTATTATTATTATTATTATTATTACTATTATTATTATTACTATTATTATTACTATTATTATTATTATAATTATCATCATCATCATATTAATGGTATTTTAGCCAAGGGTTCCCAATACAAACTTGCGAAAGCATTTATACTGTTACCCTCTCGAACTACCTGCCCATTTTAATCTCGTAAATTATTAAACCTGAAAGTGAACAGTTGATGACAAATGAGATAAATTTAGAAGTGGCTGAATTCAAACACCTAGGATCAATAATTACAAACAGGAATGAGGTGTAAAAAGAAATTAAACATAGGTTCAATTCTGGAAATACATGCTATTATGCATTATACGGACTCTTGTCCCAACTTCTCTAAAAAACATTAAACTAAAATTATAATGTATAACTGTTATTCTCCCAGTAATATGTATGTGAAACGTGTACTCTTACTTTAAGGAAGAAGAAAATACTAGAGGGAAAGCGCCCAGTAGGCAGGCTAAGAATTAGGCGGGGAATAACATGAATCATGATTTGAGGAAAGTAAATTATACAGGACGTGATTGGGAAACATTAGCTCAGGATAGGGATGTATGGAGAGCTTATTTCCGTGAGGACATTAACCTTCTGGTTCGGCAGTACCAGTGAGTTAGACTATTAAACTCTGATTAGGACAGTGATACAAATTATAGAGTACCTAATGTGAATAGACTATACTTGAAGAAACATTTTACTTGCAAATATTAGTGTAGTAGGAGATTCGCCTAGCAAAGGAATTAAAAAATGTTTGGAGTAAACATGTTATCCACACTCTCGACCACATTAGACTGTGTCGTGTACCAATCATGTACCTAGAAAGCAATTGCTGAAAACCAGGTTCAACATTTTCTAAAGGTTGGTGGTCATCATACAAAACTTGTTGGCAAGGTTTATCAATTCACAATGTATGTTGGTACATGGATACTATCATACGAGACATGTTACAATTTTGCCAAAGCATTAATATAAACAAGCCTTTGAATTACCGTGTACCTTTATTTTAACAACTTATCTGATAAATATTTGTATATCTGTTTGACTGAAATGTAGGCAATTTATAACAAATAACTGTGCATAATTAGTGACTTGTGCAAAACATGCTTGCATATCATGTTAATTAATAAATATATCAGATTGATATTACACAAAGATTGTAGTTTTAAGTTACAAACTTCCATAATAAGAAACAATGCTGGTTAGAGTTGGGTTTCTTCACTTGGAAAATCGCTTAAAAGTAGAACTGATGAGTAGAGTCCAGATTTTTATGTAATAAAATATAAGATATATTATTCAACTATTTGTGTGTGAAACCAAAATAACAGACAGTCAGGAGTCTTTCTTCTCATTATACTATTCAACTGTTTGTATGTAGAACCAAAACAAAAGAATCATACGTCTAAATTCTCATTATACTATGTTGCAATCTTACCTTTTATTACATAAAATTCCGGACTCTACTGATAAGTGAGGATTCATAAAAAAATAATATTAGGCCTATTTAGGTCCTACAGTGTTTTATTTATTGCGCTTTTTCATGTTAGTTATTTAATATTAATATTGATTTAAACATATATTTTATAGAATTAATAACACTGTTAACTCGGAGTTGACGGACAGAATCAATTTTTGCTCATTAGACCAAGTTCATGTTTCTAGAAAGTAATTTTATTTGGTCAATGTGTATAATAAATTACTTGCAAAAGAACAACTAGCATATAATTAAATATCTCATCATTTTTCTTGCTTAAGTATTTGTTTTGGTGAAGTTCTTATCTAGAAGGTTTTATGTGAATTATTACATTATTTAACATTGTATCTTAAAGTAATTTTAATTTTTTAACCAATTTCAAATGTTGTTTGTGAAAGGATCGATTTTAGAGGTTAGTAATTATATTATTAATAAAACCTAATGTAGGTTTGAGACTAATAAAATGCTTTTTAATTTCAATTTTTTAAACTATTTTGGTAACATATTTTATAAAAAAAATGCAAATAATCTATGTAGGGTATAAATTAATCATTGGGGATTCTATGCCTTGAGTAACTTACACTTACAAAAAATGAAATAAAGAAATCGGAAACGCGTAATTTACTGCCAGTATGTGAATAATTACCTGAGGAAAACATATGTTGATTTTTTGCCCAACAAAATACGAAAAATGACTTTAAATTGAATGAGAAGCTAAGGCAATTTTAATCTAAAATGCCCATATTTACAATGAAAAGCATCCAATACTCATTGTTCAAACAGAATAGCCAACTTATGCTTATGGGACGGCCAGATTATCTAATAAACCATAAACGAATCTGGTGTAAACTAACTTGCCCTTTAATCTAATGAAATAAAATGAGTTTACAGAATATTATGTGCTACAAGGACTTTGAAATCAGTGAATAATTATATAAAAATCCGCAATCTGGTAGCAGAAATGTGTGTAATAATGTAATTGTAATTTATTATTCATGTCAGATGGGACCATAAGCAATGACAACGTCATAAAAGAATAATAAAACCCATAATTAAGATCTAAGGCTAAAATTAATTCTTCTTCTTCTTCTTCTTCTTCTTCTTTACGCATGAAAGCTGGCAGCTTGTTGCGTGTTCATTCACTACTAATTGAATCATTTAAAAAACTCATTAATTAGACAATATGGATTACATAATTATTATAATTTTTTCTATTTATATGTAACATATTTTTGTCCTGGTGAGTGGAAGAGAAGGCCACATGGCCTTAACTCCATCAGGCTAAATAAATCTATTCTATTCTATTCTACATTCTAGGAATTTCGTTACTACAATTACTAAATGGTTAAAACTTACAGATTGGGCCTCAGATGGGAATTTATTAAAAATATTTAAAGAGATACTATTATAAAATTTTATAGATTTAGTAAGCCTAACTTGAGGAACCGATGGTGTAAAAATTATTTCTCGTAGAATAATTATGAATGTCAGTTCTTAGTGTAAGATGATTTAAATTACTCTTATTTTTCGTCAAAAATTGATATATGTAAAGATTAACTGCAGTTAAAATTCGTGTCTTTATAATCAAAGGTCTGCAATGGGGATCGTAAGAGGACCCAGTTATGGGAATGGGAATCTTGTTTTTTTTTTTTACAAGTTAGGTGACATGACGCTAGCAGTCATTTTTTTTCTCTGTTGGAACATTCATTCATAGGTGAACACATAGCATAGAATTAGTATATTCATATAAAGTAAGGTTGCTTAATCTGTAGAGGATTTTATTAATTCAATTTTTATATTAATTTGCTAAGCAACAGAACTAGTTATACGTACATAGTTATCGATATAAACTTATGATTTTTGGAATAAAGCTTAATAAAGTAGCTAATGGTTGGTTCATTAAACAAAGAAAACTCCAAAACTCAAAATTAATATAAGCGACAATTGTATTAGTAATACAAAAAAATATATAATACAATTGAGGTATCTATACCCTGTTCGTTCTTAAAGTGATCCTCGTCAAAACAAATCCATGTGACCTGCTCGCTTTTCATTGGTTATTGACACCGACGTACGTTATAGAAGCAATAAGTACACGAAAAGTAGTTCCCTTCATTAAATTAATAATATATGCTCTGAATATACTTGTTATTCTTCGTGAATGAAAATAATAGTATTCAAAACATACAAAAAATTCTAAAATATACCTAATCAATAATTACAACTTAAAATAGTTTATTACATATGGGTGATGCATTTGAGTCGTGTTTCAGTCGATTCTCATGAAACAAAATGGCGGAAAGTATCGAGTCTTCTGTTGCTGTGTCGTCATCTCCCTGTCCAAAATGACAGTAATTGTGGCGCGAATGGCGGGAGGATATTGCTTTTACATCGTACGTCGGTGTCCATAACCAATGAAAAGCAAGCAGGTCACATGGTTTTGTTTTGACGAGGATCACTTTAAGAGTGAACAGGGTATAGTTATTCTACAATTTGTGAATATAAATTTTACAATTGGCGTAATACTCGTATTAAAATCAATTAAGCCGTTTTACTACATTAGAATTACCTAAAGAAATCTTACCAGATTATAAAGTTTTAGGCATATCTTTGTTCATTTTCTTTTAAACAATTGCGTCATCTTTGATCAAAATCAATTCAGCCGTTTTCCTACAATTTCAATAATCGGGATAAACCTTACCAAATGGTTATTTTAGGTAATTTTGCGCGCTTTGTTTTAAATAGTTACGTCATGTAAGTAGGTAGTAATGCATTTAACGACGCTCAGGTCATTAGCGTCACTATTCAAAGTTTAGCGTGAAAGGGAAGAAACTTTGCTAAAAGACTGTTATTTCACCCACTTACGAAGGAAACTATATTTAGAATATTTATGTTCTGAAAATAATCCATCTACCCCGGCCGGATTTGAACTCATGTACCTCGGAACCAGAGGTGAGTATGGGATCGATAATTTATGTTCATGCTAAATCTTTACACACACACATGTGAGAAGATAAAAAAAAATTTAATAAAACAAGATCTAGGAAATAGATGTACGTATATGTACATACTTGAAATAAGACAATTTATTGCCAAAACTGAACGTTCTACGTTCCTCGTGGAAAGAAGAAAAGTTAAAGCATTATGTAAGTTGTTAAATGAAATTCCAATTGTATGTCTAGCAGCATGTTTATTGGTTACATAGCACAGATAATGACTGTATATCCAAATATAGTTGACTATGACATAAACTATCAAGAACTTTAAACGATCAATATAAAGTAATACGCTTGTTTGTGATAAAGATGTTATTCCATATATGGAAGGCGATTTGCAACTTGTTTAATATTAAAATATCAAGTTTATCTTCAGTATTAGAAGTAGTCTCAACATATCGCACCCCGGCAAGAATAACGGCACAACTAAAAAATGACGACGAATTTGAGTTAATCCCCAATTCAAAACAACACATTTTGTCTCTACAAATCTGCAATAGTAACACTTCTGAAATTCCACAACTGGCCACTAGAGAGCGGAAATGTCGGTATAGTCTGCAGTAATTTTGATTCCCACACACCAAGAAGAGTGTCACATTGGAGTTGCTACTGTGAGGTTACGCCAGACATAGTACTTTTTTTTTTTTTTTGCTGGAATAGTGACACTTTTCGAGTTGTGACAGACTTCAAGATTCAAGGCAATGAATTTATAGCTTTCTGCTCGTCCCTTTTCGAGTTATGTCACTGTTCTTGTATTTCAGATATGGGTATTTTGTGTGTTGTCACTATTGTCCTGATTACTGAAGATCGAAATTTTATTTATTCATTTCGTGCATATTAAAGAAAATGGATAAAGGATGTAGCCATGACACGTTTTCTACATTAATGTTTCATTTTGAGGACGGGTCGAGAACAGAGAAAATTGGAAAATTGTGCCATTCGCTACATACAGAAACACTACAAAGAATAACACACAAGAAGTTGCATGACTGAAAATGCAGTGTCAGACAACGATTGTGATGAAACTGAAAACCGAGAGAAAAGAAAAAGTACCCCCAACAGAAATAGAGAACATTATCTGTCTTCCAGCATACAGTAGTAAAATTGCTATCGCCCAAAGGAAGAAGTATAATATTCTTGATCTTATCAAAGGCAACTATATTCCTAAGTTTTATAGATCTTTGTATGATTCCATTTTGTACTGATACACCATATTTTGTTCAGTACCGTAGTTTAATGAACTATCTTACATTGTTTCTATCTAAGTTCTATCACAGTTTCTACCTATGTTAACTAAGCCACCTATCTGATTTAACTGTCTTTAATGTGAAAAAGTCCACCGCTGTGGTCTCGAGGTAGCGTGCTGCCTTGTCACGCAGCGGGCCCGGGTTCGATCTCCGGTCGGGGCAGTTTTTCTGGGTGAAGTTTTTATCGGGGTTTTTCCTCATCTGTAAGACAAATGTCAGGAAAACTTTAAGGCCCAAACGGTCCCCAAATCATATGGCCATCATCATCATCATCATCTTTCACCGGTGTGGAAAGCAACGGGAAGCTACCACACCTACAATTCCGTAGTAAAGCTGCAAGTATAGCATGAAAATGCTATGATTGCAGTGAAGGACCTGCCTTCGGGCAAAATTACTATGGATGGATGGAATGTGAAAAACACTTTTGTACTTTTCTACCAATAAAATGTGTTAGTTAATGTGAAAGTACTAAGTCATTAATGCCCTCGTTTTTGTTGTTTTGTAAACATTATTGTTTACACAAAGGTATATAACTAAAAAAATGACATGTTCTATTCAGGAAGAGTGTCACAACTCAAAGTTAATTTACCATAGCCTCGGAAAAATAATGAAGGTATTTCTCTTCTTCTTCTTCGGCTTTCTCCCACTTATAGGTTTGCTGTCTTCAGTTTCCATTTATCTCTATCATTCAAATCTCCTTCTTCCAAATTCCTATCAACCATTATAGTTCTGACGTAGGTTTTCCATTCCCATATTGGTCTGCCACGTTTATTTCTTCCAGGGGGTGACCATTGGTATATATTTTTTGGCCATCTTTCATTTTCCATTCTTTGTACATGACCATACCATTTAAGCGTTTGATTTTCAATCCTCTTAACCAAAGATGTGTTGACATTCATTTCTCTCCAAAGGAATTCATTTCTTATTTTATCCTGTCTTGTTTTTTGGAGGCTTCTTCTAAAATAATCAAATTCAACTGTTCTAATTTTATTCTTTTGTAATTCCGTCAAAGACCAAGTTTCACTACCATATGACAAAATATTCTGTATTATGCATTTTCATTTTAGTTTCCTTTGTAATATATGAAGGTATTTAAATTGTATAAAATAAGTCAGTAACTCGATTCCCAACTAATCAAGGTACATGTTACACGTATTGTTATTCCTAAATTATTTCACAATGTAAGTGAACTTTCTTTTTGCTGAACTGGAAAATTAGTTTTTTTTTTAGTTGTGACGTTATTCTTGCTGGGGAGCGATATATCTTATTGAAAGGAAATTATATAATAAATGACTAAGAATTAATTTTAATAGGCCTACGTTTATAACTTTTATACAGCGTATTAACGTAAAAAAAATATAAAATGGTTAGTTTGTCCACAACGACTACATTTACCCCACCTGTTTTGCTTTAACACTGGAACGTTGTTCTTCACTTGAAGAACAGATTGCATACGCTGTTAAAAGTAACTTTTTCAAAGCTATTCATTAACTTAAGTGAATTCTACGCGAAGTTAAAAAGGCAATAAACCATCAACGAGATTATCCCTAATAGACCTGATAATTTGTCTACGTCTAGTTAAAGTGCCTCATGAATATCGCATCACTTTGTTCATTTTCCGCTTGTAGTTCGCGAACTATTAGTATTGTGGTTGAATAAATTTGAATGTAATTTTAAATTGTTTTAAAAGGAAACAAAAACAATATGAGCGTGAAAAAGCGTGTTAAAATACAACTTATAAATTGCCGCTTTCATTTCATATTTAGAAAGTACTTCCTAGTTATTTCAGGAATGTATTTTTGGAATTCTTTCTGCTCTTCTTCACTTCACGAGCTAGGCAAATTGCCTGTTCCGCCTCACAGTTGTTCTGTCAGTCTTTTCACCGGCGTTCCTACATTCCTTGAACCTCTTGGCTTGTAGTTAAATGCCACTTTTGGTAACTTTGTTGCATTCATTCTTTCTACATGTCTAAACCATTTATCTCTATAGTCTTTGGTTCTAAAATTCAATAGATATATATTTAACTCTGTTTTTAATTCTTCATTCTTTATCCGATCCAATCTTGTGCAGTCTTTTGTTCTTCTAAGGAAGTTCATTTCTACGCTTTGTATGCTACTTTGTAATTTTTTTGGTCATTACCCAAGTTTCACTCCCAAAAAGTCAATGTTTTATAAAACTTCAATCTAGTATCTCTTCTTGTTATAAATAATCAATTGAGTCGGATTTTACTTGATGAAAATCCATATTTATTATATAATTCAGTGACACCTTCTTGTTTTGTTATTTAATGTTTTATGTATAGTTCCGCATATCATTTGAAATTTCGACAGTTTCATATTTATGTCTCTTTCAGTTTTTGTGTGTATAGTAAAATTAAATACCCAAATTATTAAAATTTATTTGTTCTAGAGGTTTTTTCTATTATGATTTTTGATCTTATATGTTCATTTCCCCAAAAAGCGATAATTTTTCTCTTTTGATATTTTAAAATTATATTCTTGGCATAACTGATTTAATTGATGTAAAGAGTACTGCAAATTAATTTCATTTTCTTTAATAAAAACTACATTATCGGCATACATTAAAACTTCAGTATTTTAAAAGGTCCATTCTTATACCTATATTAACATTTCTTTTCCAATTTTGGATGATGTCATTAATATATACATTAAAAAGAGTAAGTGATAAACTACACCCTTGCCTTACTCCTCTATTTATTAAAATAGCTTTAGCCTTGATGTGGCTATATTTATTATAATTTGAGATTTTATATACAAACTTTTTTATCACATGAATTAATTTTGCGGGGTAGCCATGTGTTTCCACAATTTTCCAACTTATCTCTATCAACATAATCGAACGCCTATTTTTTTGGAATTATGGTATTATTTTCATAACGCCATATGTTACGCTAAATATTAAAAACTATAGTGAGTGAGGAAAGTGATCGTATAGAGGGTAATTTTATAAATGTATGTATTTATCTTTTACTTGACAAAGTACTTCCTTCTGGTCACTCTTCAATGGTAACCATTTTCTCTTAGGAAAATACGACCTGTGGAATCACTTTGGATGTTTCTGATACAGATTTTCTTTTATTATGCAACCGTACAATAATTTTAGGTTCTTATTTAGTTGTTTCTTGTCTTTTCAGAGCTATTTAACTGTTTTGTGTATTCTGCACAACTATATTGATAATTTTAGGTTCTTCTTCTGTGTTTCTTTTCTTTTCGGAACTATGATCTGTCTTGCGTATTCTGCACAAATGTACTGGTTACTATGGTTACACTGCTGTACAATGTAGACATTGGTTTACATTGTACAATATACAGTCTTTATAACCCTTAAATTGGCTATATATTCTACAGGATACATCATTTGTTTAATTTTCTTAATCTTATCAATAAAAACAGAAGAAAACGTACTAAAAGAAATTACTTGAATGTGTGTTAAATTACACAATATACAGTCAATACTAATAAAATTCATTGTTAAACCGTTGAGGTGGAGAGTCATAAAATAAAATAAGTTAAAATATACCTTTTTAGGTAAAATCCGTCGTCCTCAACTTATAAAAACGGATGTTCTGAAAGACCTACAGGCATAAAGATTACATATTTTATAAGTTGAGGACGACAGATTTTACCTAAGAAGGTATATTTTAACTTACCTGTTTTTTATACACAATATACCTAATAATGACAGTTACACTTTGATTTAGATACACAGTTCAGCTTACTATTCATCACAGATAGGGAATTCCGTCACTACCGCTAAAGTCGGCATAGCACATCACAAGTTAAGGGATACTCAACCAAAGCCAAGATGGATATTTAAAATGTCCTAACTTGCCGGAATCGAACTAAATGTGGAAGGCTGAACTCTACCGACCATAGAAATTATTTATTTCATTTAGGTCCCAATTAATCCATGTTATTTTTTAGGTAATCGTTGAAAATAGCATTTTATTTGTTTTGTGCCATGCTCCCGAATCGGTAATATACAATATTCTAAGAAAGAAACAAGTTGTGGAAGTATCTCCATAAATAATTTCTTGTGGTCATATAATGTATTCACGTATCCTCAATAACTGTCCTGGGCAGAAAAAACTTAAAGGCTTGGCCAGTTTAACATCAGCATTTGTCAAATTGTCCTGAATTTGCATCACATAGATTATTTCAACGGATTTTTCAACCTGTGATGTATAATATGTACCTGCGCAGAATTCATGATCAGTAGACAGATGTAAAGTTACGCGTGACTAAGAACTGAATTTTAAATTAACTGAAAACGGCGTTAAAGGAATGTCAACGAGGTTTGATCGAATATTCGTGATTTTGCTTTACCTTTTTATACCAAAAATTCGAGACCAACAATGATTGTGAGGATTTTATTAATTCGGCACACGTAGAGGACATAACGGGTCGTAAACTTTCCAAATCTGGACACGTTTCTTCGACTTGACACTCCGTTGAAACCACCTGCTATTATCCAAATATATCATTTTGTTTGATGGATTTTTTTGCATTATTTTAACTTTTAATGCGAATAAATATGTACATGTGCGTATATAAATCCTGTTCTTTGATATTAAATTGTGAGAAGTAAATCATCTTGAAAATTGGATTATTTAATTAAATTTATACAGTTTTTTCGTCTTACTTGCCTTTCTATTTTTACATCAAATTTATACGCCTATAGTGTAGGGGTAGCTCTGGATATAATAGTACACCTAGTTATTCAAATTTTGTTTTACAGCGATTTTTTAATTTTTACTTTTCCGGTTTTTCTCACTCTTGATTACCATGTTTTCTGTTTTTACATTTTCGTTTAATAGGAATATATACATTAAACACACACACGCACTAATCGAATGTAGACAAATCCCAATATACTAAAATCAACATGTCCATGTACTGGAATCGAACCCGAGACCTCTTGTTTTGTAGCCAGGAACACTGACTTCATCATGAGGACGTCGATCATTTATAGTGACAATACGGAAGGAATGAATTGTCTTGTGTAAAAGCTCCTGTATATATTTAAAAAATCGAACCCTATTTTTGTCTATTTCGTTTATTTACTATTTAACTCACTAGCATTTTCGAACATAAGCTCTCCTTATATTCCCATCCTCAGCTAATACTTTCCAATCAACCGCTGTATAGGCGTAATTCATCTGCTTTGAAACATGGTTAATGTTACTCTCCCAGGTCATTATTAGCCTCTCTGCTGGGCGCTTTTTCTTGTTTTCCTACAATAGGAGCTTTCTCTTGTTTTCCTACAATGTTTCCATGCCCCTCTTTCTTCCCCCATTCGTGCTACATGCCCTTCCTACCGCAGTCTACTATACTTAACTGTTCTTACTACATCTGGTTTCTCATAAAGATAATATAGCTCACTGTTAGTCTTCCTCATTCACTTTCCTGTTTGTCTCTCTTTGGTACGAAAATGTTCCTAAATACTTTACTTTCAAATACTCGTAATGTTTTCCCTTTCCTTAAAGTGAGAGTCCAGGTTTCGTATCCATGTTAATATAGCTGGAAGAATAACAGTTTTATATAGTTTAATTTAACATTTTTGAGAGAAGTTGGGAAGCTAGGAGTCCCTGTAATGCAGAATGGCATGCTCTTCCAGAGTTGAGTCTATGTTTAATTTCTTTCTTCATCTCATTTATGTTTGTAATTAATGCTCCTAGATATTTGAATTAAGCTACTTCTGCTATTACTTTAAAATTTCCCACATGTTTCATTAACTGCCCATTTTTCTTCTTTGTGTACCTCATATTGTCATGGCTTCGTCTACAAGATCGTAGAACCACCCATTCCCTATGCCTACTCTATAAATATTATATCATTAACCTATTATTTATCACACCGCTTCACTAGATTCTCTTATACACATAAATTAGATACCCGATCCCATCAGCACATTGTCCTTTATATTCCTCCTCATCACACTACCTATTATTCGAAATATTTTACAGTTTCTCATCCATCCATCCTATGTCAGAGACTGCCAACCATCTTTCAGAAACAAATTGAAAATAAAATTATTAACAGAAACAACACGCTATTATTACTTTAAAAAAAAATAATAATTTGATTTTTTTTTTTCATTATTTAATAAAAATAGTTATAAGATTTGTCAATGTATTTATCTAATGTCTTGTAAAATAAGCGGTATATTAATTCATTATAGTTTATTACTCTCTTTGTATTTTTTTCTGTTCTTTTTATGTATAGTAGATTCGAGCTTTTATTCTTTTCTGTATACTTTCTATCATTAGTTTAATTTTAAATGCATTTTATTTTTATTGTATTATTAGACAATATTTTCATTATTATTCAATTTGACAGATAATTAATTATTTAGTATGTACTATTATTGTAATTTTTTGTATTTATATGTCCTGGTGAGTGGAAGAGAAGGCCACATGGCCTTAACTCCACCAGGCTAAATAAATATATTCTAAATTCTATTCTGAATCTATTCTATATTTAGTTGTAGTTCGTTTTATTGATGTTTACTTCCAGCCCTGGTTTCATAGAGTAATTTAATAAAACGCGTGTGTTAGCTTTTAGTATTTCTTAGATATCGCCTAATAATACCATATAATCAGCAAATACCAAGAACGTATTAAACCATTGAATTGTACGCCTTCTATGTACTCCAATGATTTGATGGTGTGTTCTAGTTCAAAATTGAATACCAGAGGAGATTGTGTACCCATTGTAAATTCAAAAGTATCTGATAACTGTTTTTTTTTTATCCCGCAGCCTACTCTTTGTGGCATTTAGACGCACACGAATAAAGTCTAATACACTTTTTAGGATTTACAAATTCCAGCACAATAATATACAGGGCCTTTCTCCTAATTGAATCGAATCCCTTTTCTAAGTCTATATATAATTGTTATATACTGTGCCGTCATATTCCAATTTCATTTCTGAAATCTGTATTATACTAAATATCTGATCAATTATAGTCCTATTTCGTCTAAATTCACATTGATGATCATCTCTATTAGGCTCTGTCGTCAATATAGGGGGTAAGTTTGTAAACTAATATGTTTCTTAGAGTTTGAATGAAATTGAAAGTAATGAATTATCCCTGTGGTTGCAATCAGTTTTATATCCTTTCTTATAAGGTACGAAAAATCGATTGTATAATTTTAGTATTTTTTCTGCTTTCTTAATTTTCTGTTTTTCCTATTTTTTGTATTTTTTTATACTTTTTTTTCGCACATACGTACTCAGACCCATGGAGGAGAATTATAATCTCCTACTTCTCTGGAAGAGGTACATGCCATAGCATAGTTGGTTAAGGCAATACACTACAAGCCGAAAAGTGGCAAGTTTGAAGTCCCATTGGGATCAACATTTTAAAATTGGCTTAAACCTTCTGACGGCACAATGGCTTCGATGTCGATCCAGCCTTTAACTGAAATGAATACCAGAGTGTAAAGGGGACATTCACAAGGGCTGAAAACCTCGTTGACATCTCGTGTCCATTGTCTAGAAAGATGTGAGCCCTGACCTCCCATTTCCCCAAGGGCCTTCCAAGACCTGTAATGGGATCAGTTTATTTTATTTTCATCTCTCCTGGAATTATTGAACCCTGACCGCAAAGATCGAAGATAGAGATTCTACCAGCATGTCACTCCGACGGACGCTCTTATCACTCCGACGATGAAATGCGAGTAGATATTTTTCACTTACTGATGATGTTGCAATTCATCGCTAGATGGTATTATAATAGGTTTGTGTGCTTAATAATTATTTTGTTTACTAGGCTTATTTTATTAGATTGTCTAATTTGAGGCTATATTGAAAACATAAATTGTTTAAATACATTTGCAGTAAAAATTAAGAATTTTTGTGCGTTTAATAACATTTTCCTTTCATTATTCCATAGAATATAGGCTTGTATTTATTTTTGCACCTTTCTAGCAAATTATTAAAATGTCAATTTTATTATAATTTACATATCTTTGATATTAAAGATAATGAAAGGGAAGTATTATCATATCTCCCTCTCTTCCTCCCTCCCTTCTTTATTTCTCCTTTCCTCCCTCTCTCTATACCTTAGTTTATCGCTTTTATTATTAAGTACTTTCACGTATCCCACGCCTCCCGAACCTTAGAAGTGCACAACCTGACGGGAGAGAATTTTTTAATTTGAATCCCATACGAATAGGCTACATACCTTTGTTCACCAAGGACATGGAAGACCTCCTCGGATGAATGATCAATTCAATGCCGGGCCACCTCCGAAATTTTGGGAACATTTAAGACAACATATGCCATTCACTTATATATTCATACTAAACAATGCGAATATGATTATAGTGGTCTGATAGTATGCGGGGACTATTTAGAAATTGTTTGGCATTTGTCTTAACAAATGAGGAAAAATCGCAAATAAAATCCTTACCAGGAAATGTTTTCGACTGAGATCGAACTCGGGCCTGCCGCATCCGAGGAAATGATGAGAGGACATAATAATAACAATAATAATAATAATAATAATAATAATAATAATAATAATAATAATAATAATAATAATAATAAAAACAATCTATAGAGTATAATAAATAAATATTTTAAATAAAACTCTTAGAAATGTTATCCTTATTTTTTCCAAAATAATTTAAATTATAATATAAAATAATATACAAGCCATGTTACCAAAGCATTTTATTATACGGTTCCGAAACCTGGACTGTAAGTAGACAAGGCAAAAAGCTGTTAGCAGTAGAAATGGATTTTTGGAGGCGATCGATAAGAATTTCAAGACGGGATAAAGTCAGAAACAGCACAGTAAGGAAATTTTTGCAACTTAAAAAAATAGAAAAAAATAGTAGAAAAACGTGTGAAATGGTATGGACATCTCATAAGAATGGCAGAAGATAGAAAACCAAAGAAGATACTTGATTGGAACGCTAATGAATGAAGTTGAAGCAGACCGAGAGAACGTTGGATAGAAGCTGTTATCAGTAGAAATGGATTTTTGGAGGCGATCGATAAGAATTTCAAGACGGGATAAAGTCAGAAACAGCACAATAAGGAAAATTTTGCAACTTAAAAAAATAGAAAAAATAGTAGAAAAAACGTGTGAAATGGTATGGACATCTCATAAGAATGGCAGAAGATAGAAAACCAAAGAAGATACTTGATTGGAACGCTAATGAAGGAAGTTGAAGCAGACCGAGAGAAGTATGGAAGCTAGAGATTTGAGGGAAGAAGATGCTTTAGACAGAAACCTCTGGCGACAAATCGCTTTGGGTTGAAGGAGAACCACTGTAGTGTGGAATATTCCTAATCAAAAATATATACATAATATGATTGAAGTTTTGGAATTAAGGTAACGTTTTGTTAATTAAAAAGGGAACCAGTGTATGAAAGTTATGATATCTCGAGTGTTCTTTGTCTGGGTCTATGTTTTATCATTTCGTGTGATAATGCCTAGAAACTTGTCATGACATCGTAAATGAGTTCACTAAACATAATAAAATGATATGCCACATGCGAAGTACTCATAACACCGGGCACGTTTTGATATTGTGTGTGTGTGAGAATAGATATCTAAGTTTTATAGTTTTTTGTGAAGGTTAAAAGCATCTTCCTCTACGTATGACCGCTACAACTTGAAAGTGTCAGACTGCTGTCTTCAGAATAGGAAGCACCTTTATATATCCTGTTCATTGAAAATTGATAAAATTTAAGGCTTATAATTACTGAAGCATTAGGACTCAAACCAAAAAACATGTAGTTGAAGAATACACTTATTCGGTATACAAAACCGCACAATAACTACGGGTACATATACCGGCACAACAATGCAGATTAATTCTACATAGAATTTCACGTAATACATGAAAAATATTTTTTCCTTCCTTCCCTAAGTGGTATACAATTAACTACTCGTTGGCACTATCGAAACCGTAGGTTCATGGCCGCGCGAACATAAGCTCTCCATACATCCCTATCCTCCTAATGTTTTCCAATCATCCCCTATATAATCTCCTTCCTCAAACCACTGTTAATGTTATTCTCCCACCTAATTCTTGGTCTACCAACTGGGCGTTTTTCCTCTGGTTTTCCTACAAGAAGCTTCCATGCACGCCTTTCATTCCCCATTCGTGCCACATGTACTGCCAATCGCTGTCTACGAGACTTAAAAATCGCCCTTTGTAGTGAAAACGTGAAAAAAAAAGTAGCTCTTTGACGCTTAAATGGCGTATGATGCCTAAACCATAACAAATACACAAAATGAATGTACACAGAATTGAATATCTCAAAAAGCTCTACAAAAACGTCTGCGACACCACATGTTTATCTCTTACGAATAACTCACAATAACCATTTTAGTCTTTCATTGATGCCAAGAAGATCGAGACAAGTACGTAGATTCCTGTGCAAGCAAAGCAATCGCATGGCGGGTATTATTTTACAGATAACTCACAATAACGAATTTTGTCTTTTAGCTCATTTATTCCAATAAGATCGAGATAAGTAGATTCCCGGGCAACACCGGGTAATCAGCCCGGGGAATCTTAAAATAATTACGATATATAATTGTAATTATTTTTCATTTTACTTATTCAACTAATCATAAGAAGTACATTGATTTTGGTATTTCAGCTCATTTATGCCAAGAAGATTGGGATGACTACATTCCCGGACAACGCTGGGTAAACAGCACGGGGTATCTAAAAATAATTACGATAGGCCCCTATACATTTTTCCTCCTACTTATTTAACTAAACATAAAACATAAATTTTCGTATTTCAGCTCATTTATGTCAAGAAGATCGGGATAAGTAGATTCCCGGGCAACACCGGGTAATCAGCACGGGGTGTCTAAAAATATAAATGTATATTTCTTTTTCCTTTTACTTATTGAACTAAACATAAAAACACATTAATTTTCATTTATTTAGGCGTAGCAGCGCACGCCGGGTATTAGCTAGTTTCTAATAAAACATTTTATGTATAAATGTAGATAAATATAAACCTAAATTACAGATCGTATTGTAATTAAGGTTTTTAGTGTGTTGGAACTATTTCTGTCATGTGTTTCTATTTCTGTGCATAAATAAATTCACAGTTGCTTTTTACGAAATTATGATTGACTCAGTATTAACAAAACAAGAATTAACTCTGCGTTTACCTTTCGACTGAAAAAAAAAAAAATAGATGCACCCCTAGTACTGAATTCGAGATCACACAAATTCGTACCTCCTGCTTGTTTTTATGCGTTACATTATTGAAGATATGCGTTACATTATTGAAGACGTCATTTGCCGTTTTAATCAATATATCGAGAGACGGTAGAATATCGAAGATACCATAAAACTTTATTGCAACAAAGATCTTTGATTTTATTTTCAAACGGCAGAAGAAAATAAACCATTACCCTGTGCCCATACTTACATATTTGGCGTAGAAAACTGATTGTAACTAAAGACATAATCTTTCTTTTATGGTTTTATGATTTTTTATTTAGCTAACTATTTAGAATATCTTTATAAATCTACTCTGAACAAATAGAAATGCACTAATTCTAATATTACGTCAGTATAATTAAAATACTTCATTGCCTATTATAAAATAATGTTTATGGATTTAAGGAGACGCGTAAAATGTTATTATCCTGCTTGTCTTATGCCAGAAAATGAAGGAATTAACTTTCTGGATACTAAATCGGTAATTAATTGTGTTACTTTAAATTATTTTCATTTATTGTTAAAATATATCTTACGATTCTTGAAAATGTATTATTTTAGTTTTGTATTAATCTGTAGAAATATCATCAATATTCAGCCATGATGGTGGCAGAACACGTTTGGTGATCTACTTGCAGGTAATAGGATGTGAGGTCCACTTAAATGTTTACATCAGCTATGCATTTTAATGCGGAAGACTTGACGCTGATGTAAAGTGCTTCTTACTCTTTCTAGAAGGTATCGTTTTGCCAAAACCTTGGATAATGTGTTTCTGTTTAGTATTCATCATTTACACTCATAGTTTTCTAGTCAAGCCTTTAGTTTCTAATGTTACTGATAGGGAAAAGTCGGGAATTTGAACTTTAGTAGTACACAGTCACATAAAATAATCATATTATAAGTTCTTTAGTTTAACTGAACATATAATTACAAACGACTTTTAAGAAACACTATAAAGTTTGCCGCCTTCTATTAAGTGCGCCTTCGGTCTCTTCTTAAAAAACGATTTATCCGAGTACCTCACACATCCATCTCTTACAGATTGAATTTCAACTGTCTGATTTACTTATTCGTTTCTCGTTTATAGTGATTTCATTATCGCCAGAGGTTTTACAGACATATGAGTGGTCCGATATTCTCCGAAGGTACCGTAATCTCCCACTCCTTATAACATAACTCCTCAAATTAAAGTAATATGATAGCCGGTTACCTTCCAGCCTTGCTTTGATATGCGAGTACGATTGCGCATCTGCACGGAGTTGAGGGAGAATGTTTGTATTATATGATGGGAGATACAGTGACTTGACCTTGAAACCTTGGGCGAAAATGTAGTCTTATATTTTGCCAACTACCTTTAATTTTATTTTCTTATTAATATTTTGTTTTCCGTTGTTGTCAATTGGATACATGGTTTAGTGATTATTATGCTCGCTTCGCTTCCTGTTCCGGGTTAAAGCCTTATCAAAAAAATCAGCATTTCAACAGCTTAGTTAATAGAATGTTAAAACTACTATTAAATAAAGAAAATTACAACAAATCATTAAATCATATTAAGTATATTGCAAAAAGTAACGGCTACAACGAGCAAGTAATAAATAAAAATACAAGAAAACAAAAACAAAAAAAGAAAGAAAGAACAATGTACTCAATATAACCCAACTCGAAAAAGAATAGGATAACAACAAAAATAACTGGATAACACGTAAACAGGAAAATAAACAATAAAACTGGCTAACACACTTAAAAGATTTGACAAAAATACAAAAGTTGCTGCAAAACTGAAAAGAAACTAAACAACATAAAAATAATAGCATAAAACAAAAAATAATGAAAAAGGCATATATAAAAACTAATGAGTAAAGATTGCAACAAATGTTACATAAGAAGAACCAGCAGAAGTTTCAATATCATATTTAAAGAAAATTGCAAAAGACTTTGAATATGCAGAACATAAATTAAGTTACGCCAAACTAATAATAAA
>JASPKZ010005068.1:0-47955 GCA_030220185.1 Diploptera punctata
TACACCCAAGGGAGAGCTGTTATCAAAAATATGAAAATACAGCAAGAAAGTAAACTTTCTGCCATATACGAGACAGAAAAATAATTTATTTTCTTTCTAATACGGCTTTGTTACAAACAAAAGAAAAAATTAACAAAATTATTCGTGTCACGAAATTAACCTAGTTTGCTCCATATTGAATTTCTTTATGCAATACTTAAGTAAGCATTATGTGTAGTTTCATTCCATCGGTTTTAAGTCTAATACATACTTAGAAATTATTTAGAAATTTCTCTAATACGTAAAATTCTATGACTATTTAACTCATGCCCCAAATGGGAGTCTATGACCAATCATGTTTCAATGATTTCTGTTTTATAACCAATCAGAGTCGTGTTTCACGAAATATTTATCAGTGTTATAATTACCATATTAAGGAAAGCTCCTCCTTTTAATATTCTGAACAGGTCTGACCATTATTTTGCAGTGACTGAGACTGTAAGAAATACGGCTACCAGATTGTATATACAGTGCATGAATGTTAACACAAGCCGCATGCGGAGAGTTAATATAAAAACATTTGTAGCAATTGATTATACCACACAAAAAAAGAAACCACTGTTTGCACTTTCTTAAATGTATTTTTTCCCAGGTAACAATCCAGAAAAATATGATTGTCATATTTACATCATACGACATCAGAAATGAATTAATATACAGTTTGATGTGTTTCATTTTTTCTCTCCACTAGAGAGCAGTCTTACAATATTGCGTCCTTTGGCAATAAATACTATGATCTGGTTGTAGTGATAAACAAGAAGAAGCAGATGAAGCGTACCTATCGTTTCTCATTTGTTTTCAAATATCGCCATTTACATTAAATATATAAATATTTTTAAAATAACTGTAGTTAAATAATGATTTGTGAGTAAACAGCTTAATTTTATTTTATTCGTTAAATAGTCCTAACAAATGCCACTCTTGATTTCCAAATTCTCTAGATAAATTCACGACCTCACTTCGTGAGTCGTGAATTTATCGATAATTTGGAAATCGCTCGTGGCATTACTTATGAAAAGTATGTTTCAAGCGCATGATGAAAGCCAATACATGCATGGCTTTAAGCAGTACATTAAACTTAGCTTTAACGAAGGTAAAACCTGTTTAATATAATCGGTATATTACCAGGTATATAAAATTCTGAGGTTAAATTTTCCTTATTCATGTCTATTAAAAAATATTAAATGACATAAGATTTCTTAGAAAAAGCCAGAAATAAATTCAAATGGTGTTCTTTACGGTGACAGCAATACCGGTTCTACTACATGAATCAGAAACTTAGACCATGACACGAAATTATATTAACAAATTGCAGGCTACAGAAATGGTATTTTTGATACCAGTTATGGGCTGTACTAGGTTGGATAAATTTAAAAATGAGGATATAAGAAAATAAATAAATATAATATTATTAACCTCCAACTCTATATAAAATTTATCTCGAAAGAATACTAAGAGACTGGAGGAAAAATGTCAAAAAATGGGCATACCTATCCAAAATACACATGTATATTCATTACATTTTGCAGATGACCAGGTATTAATAGCACAGGACCACGATGACATAGAATATATGGCTAAAAAACTAAGGAAAATATGAAAAATGGGGACTTTATATAAACATTGAGAAAAACTAAATATGTGTGTATAGGAGAAGAAATGGAAAATATAAATTTCAACAATGGAGAAGAACTAAAACCTAGTATTGAATGCACTTATTTAGGAAAAAAATTAGACCATTCAGGCGATAACACAGTGGAAATTAAAAATAGAATCGCACAAACTAAACAAGCAATAAATGCTTTAAAACTCTGTTTGGTGGAGTAAAAATATTACAAAAAAAAATATAAAATTACAAATATATCAAACCATAATTCGAAGCATTTTAACATATGGTGCTGAAGTCTGGCAAATTCCTACCAGGGAAATGAAAAGAATTTTAAGTACAGATATGGATGTTTTTAAGAACATCAGCTGGAAAATCTAGAATGGATAGAATACGAAATAAAGAATAAGGGAAATTATGGGTGTACAAGAGGAGCCGGAAATCATAGACATCATAGAAAAGAAAAGATTGCAGTGGTATGGTCAATGTCAAACGAATGCCAGAGCAAAGATTGCCAAAAATTGTTATGGAATGGATCCCAATGGAAAGGAGGAAGAGAGGAAGACCGAAGAAAACTTGGATAGAATGGGTACAAGCTGCTATGAATATCAGAGGATTGGAGGAAGATCAATGGATGGACAGAGAGGAATGGCGTTCGGTTTCCGGAAGACGGCGGCATCTGCCATGATACCGGATGATGATGGTGATACAGGAAATGATGGAAATTTTGAGGAAGTGGCTGAATTCAAATACCTAGGAACAATATCATAATATAAATGATATGCACAAAGAAATTAAACATAGGCTCAATTCTGGAAGTGCGTGTTATTATGCATTGTAGGGACCGTTGATGTCCCAACTCCTTTAAAAAAAAATTAAACTGAAAATATATAAATCTATTATTCTACCAGTTATAATTATATGGATGCGAAACATGGACTCTTACTTTAAGGGAGGAAAGGAGATTGTGAGTATTTGAGAATAAAGTTCTTAGGAAAATGTTTGGACCAAAGAAAGATGAAAGAGACAGGCGAAAGGAGAGAACTTATTAACGGTAAGCTACATGGTCTTTATGGGAGGCCAGATATAATATAACATTTAAGTCTCGTAGAATGCGATGGGCAGAACATGTGGTACAAATGGTGAATGAAAGACGTGCTATCCGCTCTTAACGTGATTTCCTCACCAAACAAAACCAAGTGACATGCTATTTTTTCATAGGTTATGGATACCGACGTACGATGTAGAAGCAACAAATACGCGAAAAAGTAGTTTTACTCCATTATAAAAAAATATTTATGTCCTCTGAATATACTTCTAAAAATCTTCTAAAATCTCAATGTACACCTAATCAATAACTGCAACTTAAAATATTTTTTTATACATACGGGTGATATTTTGAGCCATGCTTCAATCGATTCTGCACAACTAAATGGCTGAAGATATTGAGTCTTCTGTTGATTGTGTTGCCACCTACATTTTTAAACAAAGTCTGGCAAAGCTTAGACTAATGGCCAAAATACAGTTTCTTTAAAATGTATTTCACAAGTTCGGTGAAGAAATTTAACTAACTTTCTTGTAATCTACCCCATACAATTATCACATGTCTTATATACTTCACACCGTGTTCCGTGTCAACGTGACAGTAATTGTGGCGCGAATGGCGGAAGGATTCAATTGGCGTTTTTTGTTTATGTAAAGATCACTTTGAGAGGCGGATGAGATATAAGTTAAGGGAGATACCCTGGCAGAAATTCATCGTCCCTCTCAGAATTGCTGGGTTGTTAGAACGTAGTAACTGGAAAATTCACTAGATCAATTAATAATTAGCCCACACTGAATCACACCAAAAAACCTGAAATGCAATAAGAGCTTATTTATTTAATAATAGTAGTTATCGAAATTTTATATTATTTTCATAGTAATCCACGAGTGATTTCCAATTATCGATAAATTCACGACTCACGAAGTGAGAGTGAATTATATCTAAGAATTGGAAATCAAGAGTGGCATTTGTTAGGACTATTTAACGAATAAAATTAAGCTGTTTACTCACAAATCATTATTTAACTATAGGTTATTTTTAAATATTTATATATTTAATGCAAACAGCGCATGTTTAAAAACAAATGAGAAACGATAGGTACGTTCTACTGCTTCTTTGTTTAATCACTGCAACCAGATCATACTATTTATTGAGCCAAAGGAAGCAATATGGTAAGTAGGAGCTTTCCTTAAATATGGTAAGTATAACACTGATAAATATTTGGTGAAACACGACTCTGATTGGTTGTAAAACAGAAATCATTGAAACGTGATTGGTCATTGACTCCCACTTTGGGGCATGAGTTAAATAGTCATAAATATGTATTTATTCAACATTCGTATACCTTTTTAAATTCACTGTATCTTCTTCAGACGAATGCCATACATATAAATGAATTGTGTATTCATTTGTATACTCTTTATTAATTATTCTTTATTAGTATTATTATTATTCATTATTATTTTTCTTATTATTATTCCTTATTATTATTACATTAGTTGAGTGTTTCCCTAAACAGAAAACATATTATTTGTAATTACGACGATCGTCTGAAGAAGATACAAGTATTAAACAGCATGTTACGAATGTTAAATGAAAATTAGGACTTTCATAGTAGTAGGACTTTATTAGACAAAAAGTAAGATATTTACAATATTATTTACAAATATGGGTCGCACGGGCAGTAAGCCGTACGTGCTGTTGACAGTCCGTTTACAAAAAAGTAATAATTGGTACTAGTGTAAAGAAAAATAAACAAAAACAGCAATAACATTACAATTACATAAAGAAAACACAATAAAAATATTACAATTACATAATAACACACTAGCATTATAACAATAAAACATTATAAATAAATTAATATTTATTGAGTAATCATATAAAACTTAGATACTCTTATATATAATTGTGGGCTTTCACGTCCGGCAGTCCCTTGATCCATATTTGTTCGTCATCCCGGCTTATAGGCCGTGGTCCAGTTTGTCTTCATACTCGACGTTTTCGTCCTACTGCTTGCTGCGGTAGACCTCATCAGGAGATACTGCGTGCCCTCTCTGTGAACTCCTCAACAGTCGGCTGCAGATCCTGCAGTATCTACCGCAGCAGTAGACGAAACGTCGAGTATGAAGACAACCGGACCACGGCCTATAAGCCCGGAAGACGAAACCAATATTAGATACTCTTATTTATTAAATAACACAATGGATTTTTACCAAGTAAACAATAAATAAATTGATACCTGAGACACATTATTTTTGGAAATATGGAAGACAAGAAGGTGCCAAAACTGTTAAAAGAATATTGTTTGAACGGTTAAGGGGAGAGGAATGGAATACATTTCTGATAAATGCCGGGAGCATTTAGGGTTCTTCAGTCAATGATAATGATATGATGATATATGGTGTCAAGATCATAATCATCATTTTCATTATTATTACTAATACTACAAATTCTTCTTTCTTCTTCTTTCTTCTTCACTTCCTGGTTTAGTAGGCAAGAGTTGCCTGTTACGGCCGTCTTCACTACATAGATTTAAGACCATCTCTCCAGGACGACTGACATTTCTTCTTCCTTGGAAAATAATGGAAGATTTTATTTGGTAATCTTCTTTTCTTCCATTCTTTCTACAGTTCTTTCCATTGTTATCTTGTTTGTTTACATATATTTTTTTATGGAGCGATCTGCAATTCTTCCACGGGATATTCCTCGTTTCTTATCTGGTCCATTCTAGTGCAGCCTTTTACTTTCTTAAAAATTCATCCGCTGATGGATTTTACCTTTATTGTTTGGTAGTGGTAATCCAAGATTCACCTCCCATACAAAAGGACAGGGACAGCCATTGTTTTATAAAATTTTAATTTTGTTTGTTTTATGGGCTTTATTATTCAATGTTCTATTTATTGGTACCACAATAGCTTGAAACTGATGTCTTTTGGTGTTCAATATCTTTATCATACCCATAGCTGATGTCACATCCTAAATATTTAAAGTGGGATGCTACTACATTCAACTACATAACTTAAAGAAGAGTAAATTAATGGAATAAGAACCATTGAATGTTGAACTCAGTGCAGTGCTTTGGAATATAATTTTTTTTTATTATATACAACTTTTCCCATTAAAGGATTGCCTCAAGGACAAAGTGAAACAGACATTCATTTTTTAATTGATGAAATAATTTTGTAATTACATTTACAAATTTCAAATTGTAATTGAAGTATACATACTATAAAGTAGAAATTTGGTAAATATGTGTTTTTTAAAATTGAAATTGGTCCTCTAATGGCAAGCGATGGCAATTTTAGAAAGATACAACCTGCCCAAATCTAAGGAATTCCCAAAATTTGACTAAGAATTCTGGTAATAGTACCCTGCTGCCCGATCATCAATCCTGTGACAGTATACTATCTAATTGGTATTTATCTTGTAATATCAATTGTTGACTCATATATGGCTTTCTTTTTCACAGTCAATTTCTTCAGGTTGGCCACTATGAGTCTCAAAAACAGATTGTGGGATCTAATATCATAACAATTTTTAGAATATGGTCTAAATGCAATAACATCTATTCGTCTGTTACTTCTATTAGTGGCCACAACATGAACTTACTCATAAACTGTGTATCCATAATCTCGCAAGGCTTCTGCCATCATATTTCGAATAGTGTGGTGCCGAATGTTTCTCAGTAATTCTCCAAGCGGACAAGCCCCAAGAACGTGTGCAAGGTTTTCGTGCTCTCTGCGACAACGTCTATAGAGGGTATCGTCCCTAGACCTGTCCGGCAAAGAACGCACCGTCGATACTCGGCTTGCATTTTAATCGCTTCTCCTCCATTCGGAACCAAGACAATCCCTGAAGATCACGAAACCATTTGATTTGGCCGGTGTGTATTCATTGTAGAGAACACAACAACGCCTTTTCCTTTATGAGGAAGTTGACTCCAGAGACTGCTTCTTTGTCTCTTAGTTGTTTTCCTGAGTTCCTTGCATCTGGTAGAAGACTTCGAGTGTTAATATTGATGTCACTAGGTTCAATGTTAAGGTCTCTCACTCATTGTAAACTTTACTCTTTTAGGTTTCGGAGAGTAGTAATGTATGTATTATTGTCTTGGTGAAGAATGTGGCAAATGTTTATATGCTGTAATTTTGTATCCCACGTTGCACAAAATAAACCAAAGTCCTTTATTCCGACGTCCAGTATATAAAATGTGATCAGGGACATCCATCGGAAGATGTAAAATTTATTTAAGTCCACCTCTCAAAGGTTTATCACAATTCACGAGAAATGTTTTTGGTATTTGATTTGGTGGTACTGTTTGAAATGGGTAAATTAGAGTTGGAGATATTGGAACAATTTAAAACTGTAAAGATTCTGGTCAGGTTGTAACAGCGGTTAAGCAATGAGAGTTTCAATATCATTCCGTAATTTTGTAAGGGTTTGCTTATAATGAAGAATACTACGAATATTCCAAATTCTGTTACAAAGCATTTTATTATATTGGATCCGAACCTGGACAGTAAGTAGAAAACAAACCAACAAGCTATTAGCAATAAAATTTGATTTTTGGAGGCGATGATACCAAGAGTTTTCAGAAAGGGATAAAGTCAGAAATAGTATAATAAGGAAATTATTCTATTTGTACAAACATATTTAAAAAAAATGCCAAGCAAAAAAAACAATTTAAAATTTTATGGACACCTCATAAGAATGTAGAAGATGGAAATTTCAAAGAAGATCCTTGATTGGAAAGCTAATGGAAGACGTGGAAGAAGCAAACCTAGAGAACTTGATTGATAGTTGGAGTGAGGAGAAGTATGAAAGCTAGAGATTTGAGGGAAGATATGATTTACGAACTGGAACCTCTGGTGACAAATCCACTTTGGGTTGAAGGAGAATTGTGCAATATTCCTAATAAAAATATTATGATTATTAATATTAACAAAGTAAGAAGTGTTGAAAATGGATACCTCCTGGAAAAGGAAACGTGGCAGACCAAGGCCAACGTGAATAAATGGAATTCAAGACAACATGAAGAAGAGAAATATGACAGGAGCAACACGCAAGACCAGAAGTGTAGATAAAAATATTATACATTTTTGGTTGAGGATACCTTTGTATATAACTAAAGCAATCTTGAAAAAAATTATTATTATTGTTATTATTATAATTATAAAAGTATAAATGTGGGTAACAGAGTGGAACCCTTGATAGAGGTCCACTCCAGGGAGTAGGCGCCCCTGCCCTTTTGCGAGCTCCAGGTCCCACTCGCCCCGTGGGTAGTACCTGGGTAGGGCCCCTTCCACAGGGTTTACGTGGGGAGAAAGAAGTCCCCAAAGCCGTAGTGAAGGCAACTTCTCTAGGAGACGAACACTCCCGAATTCCAGTTCCCTGCCCTCCAGGAAGAGGGGTTTGGCTAGATGGCTCGTAACCTCTACTAGTAAAAAATAACTTACTCATAAACTTCAGCAGAAGGAAAGCCGGATTGATAAACCTTATGACGACCACAGCAAGAAAAAGTATAAAAAGAGTTTTGGAATACATGACCAGCTTAAAATAGCGACTTGGAAATGTCAGA
The DNA here is from genome assembly GCA_030220185.1 of Diploptera punctata. Classification (NCBI taxonomy): domain Eukaryota; kingdom Metazoa; phylum Arthropoda; class Insecta; order Blattodea; family Blaberidae; genus Diploptera; species Diploptera punctata. The sequence goes on from JASPKZ010005068.1 coordinate 8,269, forward strand.
GGCTTGGGAAGCAAAGAATTTGAACTAACAAAAGAAATGACAAATAAAAAGTATAAATATATTAGCGCCTCAGAAACAAAGAAAAAATTGAAAGGATCACAAATGATAAATGAATATGATGATGTTTTACAGTGAGTAAGTCAGAAGACAGAGCGAAAGCAGGAGTGCGATATTTGTGGATAGAATGGGATCCAAATAGACAGTAATAATTTGTATTAAACGAAAGAATAATGACAATGCGATTTAAGCATAATAGAGGACCATATGACAATTATAGCAATATATGCACCGGAGGAAGGGAGAGATGAAGAAACAAAAACATTTTATACTACTCTACAAAAGGAAATCAAATAAGATAAACAAGAACGACATAATAATATTATTAGGAGACTTTAAATGCTAGAGTGGGGAATCAACCAGTGGCAAATGTAATTGGGATCCATGGAAAAATGTTATAAATAAAAATGGACAAGAATTAAAACAATTTGCAATTTTTAATGATTTTAAATAACAATACATTTTATAAGAAAAAAGATATTCCACAAAATACACATGGTCAGCACGAGGTGTTTTCGTTCACTGATATAGATTTATGTGTTAAATCAATAAGAAAGCATCATCATTATTAACAGATACGAGAGTATTTAGAGGAAGTGACATATATTCAGATCACTATTTAGTAATCTCAAAATAAATATATTAGCGAGATGGAAGAAAACTAAAAACAAATATAGAATAAAGAGACCACATTCAAAGTACATTTATTACAAGATAAAAAGTATACAAAATCTGTATCAGAATAGGCTAATGAACAATTAATATTAAAACCTACTTCCGAAGAAATAAACCGAGAATGGGATAATATAAAAGAAAGCACTTGATAAAGCAGCAACATTGAGGCATAGGAACAAAATATAAAATATATAACAAGAAGGGTTTAAGAATATGGAACGAAGAATTAGAGAGGATAATAAAAGATAAAAAAGAGGCTTATCACAAATATTTTACAGAATAGAACACCAGAATTAAGGGTTGATTACAAACATAAAAGTGCTATAGCCAAAGAGAAATTTAAAAAGCACACAAAGTCAGTTGGGATAGATATATACGCAGACTAGAATACGATATACATGGGCAGCAAAAAAATAGCCTATAAAGTAATGAAACATCTAAATAAACAAGAAAAAGATACAATACAGATCAATGCAGTTGAGGAAAACAATGGGAAGAACATTATAAAAAACTGTCTGTGGTATAATGAAATAAAAATAACTAAAGATAAATATTTATGAGTGTGAGATAGGAAATAGATATGATAAACATGGAAGAATTAGAAGAAGCATGAAAACAACAAGACAGAAAGGCAGCTGGAATAGCCGGATATTAATATGGAATTAATAAAATATGGAGGAATTTTTTTTAAACTGAGATTATTACATTTTTTAAATTTTATGTTGGAAACAAGCACACAATACCAGAAACCTGGACAACAGCAATAGTACAAATCTATTTTTAGAAAGGAGAACGTAAAGACTGCAAACAACTACAGAGGAATAAGCAGTTTAACTGCAGGCTATAAATATATACTCAAGAATCTTAACATTTAGGTTAAAACAAATAACAGAGGTAATGTTAACAGAAGAACAAAGTGGATTCAGACCAGGGCGTTCATGTATGGATAATATATTTACGATAAAAGAATTTATAAACAAAAGAAGAGAATATAACATGGAAACACACATAGCTTTTATTGATTTTGTCAAGGCATTTGATAAAGTAGTACAGAGGAAACTTTGGACAATTTTAAAAGAAAAAGGAATTCCAAACACTTAATAGCAGCTATAAAGAGTTTGTACTGGAACACAAATTTTTTGTTATAACAACTAGAAAGGAAGTAAGTAAAAAATAAAATTCTACTAATCAAGGAGTTTACCAAGGATCAGTATCTCTCCCAGTTTATTTTAACCTAGACATCACTGATATAATAAAAAATGGAACAAGAACGAACAAACTAATAAGGAGAATAAAATTAGATAAAACACACTATTGAAAAAACATTATTATACGCTGATGACCAGGTAATAATATCAAATACAGAAGACGAACTCAGAGGAATATTTTTAAACTACATAATATATGTGAAACAATATAATCTCAAAATATCCATAGAAAAAACTAAGGTAATGGCATTCCAAGGGAAAAATCAAATCAGATCGAAAATAGTAATAGAAACAAAATCATAGAACAGGTGAACCATCTCAATTATCTAGGATGTGACATTTCATTTATTATGATAATGATATAAATATAATAAAATACAAAAATTCCAGGGAATATGTGGTACGATAAAACGAACACTAAATAACCAAACAACAAAGAGAGACCCAACTGAAATTTTTATAAAACGTGGCAGTACCCGGTACTGCTCTATGGTTTCAGAAGCCTGGATACATAAAAACAAGACCTAAGTAGGATAATGTGCGGCAGAAATGAAATTTTTGAGATCTGTTAAAGGGTGCACTAAGGAAGACAGAATCAAAACCGAAATAATACAGGAACTTGAAATATTTGCAATAACTGATAAATGGATACATATAGACAAAAATGGAAGCCAACAATAGACAGAATGAATGAGATAGATATCCAAAACAAATAACAAAATACAAACCTAAAGGCACCCGAGATGTGGGCAGACTATAGAAGAGATGGCCTGAAGTCGGAACGGGTCACAGACCTAATCCGTGATGTGAAGATGATGATGATTAAAGTATAAATGTAAAATAAAACGTGTTTAATTCTGTCACTCTAAATAATGTTATTCTTTTATTTAAATATTTCTTCGAAAGAGATTATGTGAATAAAACAGCTGGCAATTTTGTTGTTTCAAATTACAGGATGAACGAGCCCGAGGAAAATTTGGGTTCATGGCGCATTAGAGTGGAGTTATCTCTTAGCAGAAGCGCATAGCGTACCAAAACCAGATGAATATGGATTTCCGAGTTTTGTAATTATAATTTTTACTTGTTAATAATGAAAAATCTGTTTTATTAAATTTCAAATTATGCAGACTATGAATATTTCACCTATTCACTTTTTAACTGAAATAATTATGCAGCCTCCAGCGATGCAAGATAATGTATAATGCTTGTATTATTTATTTCATTTTTATATCTACATAAAGCGCGCAATTGATTGTCTCATTAATGGGAATTGATAACTGTAGACAAGGACATTTTTATTATGTCATTTTAAATTACTGCTATCTGACAAAAGCATATAAAAATTAATTATGAAACAGTATGTTGAGGGATGAAGCTATTGATGTTGTTCTCGTGAAAATATTTTTAAATGTGTTTTAAGATCTTCACTATTCTATTTAGTAAACACTGAAAAATGGCCGTTTCCAAAATTTACAGGGTTGGGATAAATCAGTTTAACCACTGCACATGATTGAAAGGAAAACATAAATAATAGTGTTTAATAAAACTAAAACAACACTCTTTATTAGAAAACCGAACTAAAACATGAAAAATAATTTTAATTTCCAACACACTTGGGATAAAATTAAAGTGTTCAACAAAAATCATCTCCAAACATCTAGAATAAAACTAGACTTATGTACAAGAACAATTATTTTACCATCAAAAGCGTGGGGTGCTCAGTTATCAATTAATATATTTGATAAGTCCACCGCTGTCGTCTCGAGGTAGCGTGCTGCCTTGTCACGCAGCGGGCCCGGGTTCGATCCGCGGTCGGGGCAGTTTTTCTGGGTGAGGGTTTTATCGGGGTTTTTTCCTCACCTGTAAGACAAATGTCAGGAAAACTTTAAGGCCCAAACGGTCCCCGAAATCATATGACCATCATCATCATCCTTATCATTATCATCATCATCCTTCACCGGTGTGGAAAGCAACGGGAAGCTACCACATCTACAATTCCCTAGTAAAGCTGCAAGCATAGTAATGAAAAATGCTATGATTGCAGTGAAGGAACTGCCTTCGGACAGAATTACTATGGATGGATATTTGATAATAAGCTTATCGCCTCCCTTAAAGTAGAAAGTGTAATGCCAAGAAATTGAATAGACAAATTAGTTGTAAATTGGTAATATGCGAAGTAAATGAACGTTGAGGAAACGGGGATAACAATTTTCAAATTGAGATAAGATGGGTCACTAGATCCAAATCTAGTAGATTTACCGTGTTTTTGTTGTTGTTATTATTGTTATTATTATTACTATTATTATTTATTTGTGTGATGGAAATGTACTTCTTGAGGAGATCCGCAAGATGATCAAAATAAAAAAAGTAATTAAAGTCATACAAGATAAAATGGACATTAATATATCAGAGGTATATTGTGCAAGATATAAACAATTCAATTTGTATGGGCATGTACGACGAATGCAAGAAGAAAGGTTACCCAGAAAAACACCTGGAAGAAGAAAAGGAAGGCAGACCTCAAAACTCATGGATGCAAGAAATGAGAACTGGAATGAAAACAGAGAGAATGGAGTACATGGAATGGAACGAGTGGAGACGGAAAATAAAACATTAGCACAAAAATGTGTTGTAAAACTTGAAAATTTGTATATAAATAAAATAAAATAAAATAAAAACAAAATAAAATAAATAATTATAATCTTCTGGAGTTAGGTCGAAAACCTGGTTCCACGTCAAGAGAGTGCATATTTTATTATTATTATTATTATTATATATTACTATTATTTGTATTATAGGTATTATTATTATTATAATTATTAGTATTATTAATATTGAGCTATAATAAGTAGTAAAAATACTGTATATTAATGCACAGTGTATTTCACAAACTTTGTTTTGTGTTGTATAAGGCAGTTTTCTGCCAATATAGTGATCAGGGTTATAAAGTCGATGTAATTGTATTAAAAGGCAAATTAAGTTATCGTAAAATGAAGGAATTTGCATTGTCGCACAACATGTAATTTTCATGCCTGAAGGCTATGCCTTATTCTCTGTCGTCTCTGCATCTGAAACTAGAAACGTCTTCATTATGCAATGCTTACAAGAGTTTAGTAACTCGAAATTCGACTTCATTTAACTATATCAAAAACAATTTTAGGTAGCACGCAAAACATAAAAAAAATCAATATAATTTGATACTGCAGGCGTAATAAATTATACTCAGTTAGTGGTTATTTAATTTTTCCTTGTTTATTTTATTTCACATACTTATTTTATATAAAGGAAGTCAGTTGTGATGAAGGATGAAATTCAAGTACTTGATTCCCCATTTTTAATCTCCTAATTAACTAACTCACTGGTTCTATCGGTTTCATGGGCGAGTTGAATATGCTATTCATGCATTCCTATTTTCAAATAATGTTCTGCAGCCATCTCCTGGATTCACTTTTCTCTTATCATGGTTAATATTATTCTCCTACAGTTAATGCAGAAAGTTTTCGATACACTTAAAAATAACACAAACAGAAGTGGGGTGCAAAGATACAAAGACTACATAGTAAAGAAATGGAATTAATTATTCGTTTACATAATCATTGTAAATGGGTAAATAAAAACAGTGAACATAATTGAAAGGCCAAGACCAAGTATAAGCATGTAATTGATAGAGTTGGTGAACGAAAATCTTTCGAAAATAGCCAAAGATCATGACTCCTAGAAAACTGTATGTTATGTTGAAAAAAGTATTACTGAGAAAGTAAAACAAAACAGATGTATCAAAAATTAATTTCAATATTAGTATTTCTGCTAGCAATGATCGTAACTGTCTCTGGGCTAACCGAAACATATGGGAAAACAGTCCGTAGAAAATGCTTTAAAATGGAGAAATTGAAAGAAAAATTGAACTTCGCTAAAAACACATATAAACAACCCCCAAATAATTTGGTAAAAATAATTTTTACTGACAAGCCTAATTCAACATTTATCCGTTCAGATGGAAGAAGAAGAGTCTGGAAAAATTAAAAAATAGAGTGCTATACAAAACAAAATCTCCAACTTACTGTGATCATAGTGGTGGTTCTTTATTAGTATGGGATAAATGAGTACCTCTGGAGCCGGACCTTGCCATTTTATTGATGGTACAAAGGTCACAAAAAGTATACAACCATACTAAAGAGCAAGCGTCATACATCTGCAGAGAAAGGGGGAGTAGAAGAGATTTTTATTTATGCAAGATAATGAACCACAATCACACAGCTTCAATAGAAAGTATGTAAAAGTAAAATGAAAAGTAATGAAATCGAGGTGAAACACGACTGTGATTGGTAATAATCAAAATTCATTGAAATGTAATTGGTCATTGATTGCCATTTGGGGCATGAAGTTAAATAGTCATATAAAATATGTTTGTAGGCCTATATGAAATTCGCCTGTTATAGACGCTTTATTGATTTAGTGCGATTATTCCTCCATATTTAAATCTACTAATGCGGACGTCAAAGTAGAAATATTATTTATTCACTGCAACCTTTTAATGCATTTAAATCCTTTATAATTAGTACAGTATATAGATAATCTCTGCTGTAAACATGTATTTAGGCAGCTCCGTGACGCTCGTCTCTCACCACTGAGATTCCGAGATCGAGTCTCGGTCACTCCATGTGGATTTTGTGGTGGACGAAACGGAGCTTGGGCAGGTTTTCTGGGGTTTCCCCCGTTTTCTTTTCTTCTTCTTCTTCTTCTTCACTTCCTGGTTTAGGCAAGAGTTGCCTGTTCCGTCCTTCACTAATAGATCTAGGACCATCTCTCTTCTTCCTCTTGGAAAATAATGGAAGATTTTATTTAGTAATCTACTTCTTCCATTCTTTCTACATGTTCTTTCCACTGTATCTTGTTGTTAAATATATTTCCTTTTATGGAGTAGATCTGCAGTTCTTCACGGATATCCTCGTTTCTTGTCTGCTCCATTCTAGTGCAGCCTTTTACTCTTCTTAAAAAAATTTCATCTTGGCTGCTTGGATTTTACTTTCTTGTTTGGTAGGGTGGTATCCAAGATTCACTCCCATACAAAAGGACAGGGACAGCCATTGTTTTACAAAATTTTAATTTTGTTTTGTTTATGGGCTTTATTATTAAATGTTCTATTTATTGTACCACAAATAGCTTGAAAATGATGTGTTTCTGTGTTCAATATCTTTATCATACCCATAGCTGAGGTTACATCCTAAATATTTAAAGTGGGATACTTGTTCAATAATTTCGTCTCTAATTACTATTTTTGTACGCAGAGTATTTCTTCCACAAAACGTCATTACTTTTGTTTACTTATTGAAATTTTAAAATTATAATAGCTACATATTGCATTTAGTTTGTAAGCAGCACCAATTGTAACAGATCTTCATCATGGTTTTGTAGTAAGACTAAATCATCGGCGAAAATTAGTATTATTAATACTTGAGTTATTGTTCAATCCAAGGCCTTTGTTCATTATAATTTTCCATTCTCCCGTTTTCCCCTCCCAAAAATTTCTCCATAACTTATCTATCTCGTTCCATTTCGTCAGCATCTGCCCCTGTGATGGTCGGACGGCACCCTTAACATTCACATACCTCTATATAAGGAACTTCATCGCGTTTCATTTCATCTCATCCCTCGACCCGACCCTGAGTTGGAAACGAGTTGAGTATATTTATTAATGTAGGTCTAACGGGTCGGTTTCACCAACAGAGGCAAACTGTATTACGACAGTTATACACGGGGAAAACTGGCGTAATACAGTTACCTCCCCCCGTTTCGTTTCACCAAACAGAGGTAACTGTATTACGACGTTGTTATACACGGGAAAACTGGCGTAATACAAGTACCTCTGTTTGTGAAACCGATCCTGAGAGAGTTTGTGTTTACACCCATAAATACAGCCATTGAGAATCGTGATTATGTTTAACTCGGAGTTCTATTCATTGAAGCCTATTCTGGGTTCACAAAATAAAAAGAAGTATATTATTTTATTTGGACAATGGGCGTGTCTCTCTATCAGTTCATTATTCTCTCTATCTCTCACTTTTTCTAGCAGGATTAATAATAAAGTTTCATAAGTGAGCATTTTGTCCCTTTAATTCAATATTTACTCTCCTGTTATACCTGCGCCCATTTCCGCCAAATTTCTGTCCAAATAGAACGATGTGAGTACAAACCGACGACTGTTATTTTATTTTCAATGAAAAAGATTTAATTAAATTAGGTCTTTTATTTATTTTTGAGATATTTCAATATCTCGGTTCTTCATTCTTCTAAGATCTTCAGATATACAGTTGCTATATCAATTGATGATTAAAGATATATACCATATATATAATATATATATATATATATATACATGACATGATAAGAAAAATAAATGCCTGAACGGGATTCGAACTCGGAACTCTCTGGGTCGGTACCCCAGCGTGTTATCCATTACAACCACCAGGCGAATCCAATTGTTTTAATTGGATTCACCCTGGTATGGTAATGGATAACAATATATATATATATATATATTATATATATAAATAAATAAGGAAAATAAGTGTTTGAATTGGATTCGCCGGGTGGTGTAATGGATAACACGCTGGAGTAACGACCCAGAGTTCCGGGTTCGAATCCCGTCCAGGAATTTATTTTTCTTATCATGTCATATTAAGCTTGCATTGCTCAATGTCAAAAATTTAATTATAACGTGTATATATATATATATATATATATATATATATAAAGGTGCTCGAAGTAGCGTAGTTAGCAATGGCAATAGACAACAAGTCAGAAGGTCAAGATTCGAGTCACAGTGGGGTCAGGATTTTTAAACTGGCTCAAATTTCTGGCAGTACCAGTTCCTGGGATCCCCTCAGCCTCTAACGGGAATGAGTATCAGACGCACTTGTTCTGGAGTAAACGCGGCCGTCATCCAGGGTTGACAACCCCGGCTGACATTAGGTGCCAATTCGATTGTCTACAAAAAGTGGGAGTCTTAACTTGCTACATTCCCAAATGCCTCCTAACTCCTATAGTGGTATCACTTTACTTTTTTACATAAAATATTATTGATGATGAGAGAAAAGAGTGAGACAGAGGGGGGGGAGGAGAGAGTGAGATAGTCTGTGATTTCAGGTTATCAACACTACCCAAAAAAACCTGAAATTACATTATGGATCAACATGAAAACATTAGGTTCAAGGAGGAGAATGTGCTATGCCCGTTTCTCGTTTCTTCTTCTTCTTCTTCTTCTTCTTCTTCTTTCATGTGATAGACCTAGTGGTCTGTTACGGTCTCAATCCAACGTTTGAAGGGTCTGCCCAAAGACTGTTTCTTTTAAATAATAATAATAATAATAATAATAATAATAATAATAATAATAATAATAATAATAATAATAATAATAATAATAATAATATGATAATAATAAATAATAATAAACATAATGAACAATAATAGTATTTAATTAAAATTCGCTGAATTAAGTCCATAAAGCGTTATTTTCTATTCAAATAATAGGATGAGATAGGCCTATATAAGGACATAATTTTTTACATCATTAAAACATAACTATCATACTTAAATTGTACGTACAAAAAATTATAATTTATCAGTAATGACACTCATAAAATAGAGAATGTATGAGCAATATTTCAAAGTTTCCGTAGAAAATAGTTTTTACCGAAATCTCTTGATTTAATTGATAGTAAATTTCATAACGGGAGATTGAGATGGTGAAAGAAGAATAATAATGAGATGTTTTATGACTGTTTAATATTTTCGTATGAATGTAGTTAGTGTGTGTGAGGTAACATATATTTTATGTCCTTAAATTGAAGAACTTAATTGAAGAGAATGTACCTATTAATTTCAGTGAAGTCAATTTATAAGTAGGTAGATCATCGGTTGATTAATGTCTTTGACATCGTCCGATTCCTAATAGCCAATTTTGTCGGTCCATCTAATCTCCTGGTTGTAGATGTTTCTCCTTCATGTATAAACATATTCCCTGACTCCAGCAGGTTTTAGGTCTTCCTCTCTGCCTCGTCTTCCCTCAGGTTTCATTCCAAAACAGATTTTGGTAGTCGATCCTCTTCCATTCGCTGGACATGTTCGTACCATCTTAATTGCTGAGTTTTAATATAATCTAAAATAATGTCTTCAATCTTCATTTTCTTCCTTATAACTGAGTTCCTAATTTTTTCTCTTCTTGAAATTCTTGCTGTCCTTCGTATAAAATCCATTTCTGTTGCCAAAATATACTTATTTCTTTTTGTTGTTAATGGCCAAAATTCTGCTCCATAAGTAATGATGCTTTTAACAATTGTATGATATATATTCATTTTATTTTGATTACTTATATTTTTATCCCACAATATTCCATTGAGGCAAGCAATCGCAAATTTTCCTTTATTATTTCTATTTCTTACCAGTTATATTATATGGGTGCGAAACATGGACTCTTGCTTTAAGGGAGGAAAGGAGATTACGAGTATTTGAGAATAAAGTTGTTAGGAAAATTTTTGGACCAAAGAGAGATGAACAGACAGGTGAATGGAGAAGACTACATAACAATGAACTACATGGTCTTTATAGGAAGCCAGATATAATAAGAACAGTTAAGTCTCATAGACTGCGATGGGCAGGACATGTTGCGCGTATGGGGAATGAAAGACGTGCATGGAAACTTCTTGTAGGAAAGCCAGAAGGAAAACGCCCAGTTGGTAGACCAAGAATGAGGTGGAGAACAACATTAACTATGATTTGAGGGAAGTAGATTATACAGGGAATGATTGGAAAGCATTGGCTCAGGATAGGGATGTATGGAGAGCTTATGTCCGCGCGGCCATGAACCTACGGGTTCGATAGTGCCAGTGAGTAAGTAAGTATTTCTATTTCTTATTTCCTCTTCATAACTCCAATTTTTATTTATTTTAATTCCTAAATATGTGATCTCACTACAAGATTTTATTGTTTCTCCAGACTGCAAAATTAAATTAAGTTCTGGTTCACCAATTGATACATATTTTGATTTTTTCATGTTCAAATTTAATTCCCATTTTTCATATTCTTCTATTAATTTTCTAGTCATATATTCTAAATCTTCATATATTCTAAATCAATTTATAAGTATTAAAATAAATATAATATTCATTGTTATTTATGTAGTTTTTTCCCAACGATTTCGGAAGTAGTTGCCATATTGGTATGTGACATTATATATTATTCAGCCTGGCTACAAAATTATAGTCTTCCATTAAAATGCATAGACCTATGTTTATATCACATATTTAAGTTATTTCTGTATCCACTTATTTTTTCTGATAACAATTATATGTATATTCTGAAGGTTAAGGCGAACGTCACGCAGGGCTGATAACCCGACTGACATATTGTGCTGTTTTGTAGAAAGTTGGGAGCTTTAACCTCCTACTGCTCAAGGCCTCATAAAAACTAAAGCTGGATCACTTTACCTTTTACAATAATAAATAGATTTTTGTTTTTCATTACGATTTGTAGTAATATGGTTATTCTCCCAGTTATATTATATAGATGCGAAACATGGACTCTTACTTTAAGAGAGGAAATCAAATTACGAGTATTTGAGAATAAAGTTGTTAGAGAGATGGACCGAAAGGTGAATGGAAAAGACAACAGTGAAATGCATATTCTACACAGGAAGCCAGATATAATAAGAACAGTTAAGTCTCATAGACTGCGATGGGCAGGGCATGTGACACGAATGGGGAATAAAATCACAATCAATCATTATGGGTCATCAGAGACTATTATCTACAATTAACCTGAACACAGTTTCGCATGTGTCACTAAACGGAGTTCAAATCCCTTATAGTGAGACAGTAAAAATTCTAGGAGTATTTATTGACAAAAACTTAAATTGGAATACACAAATAAACCATACATGCAAAACAGTCTTCTCAATAATACATCCATTAAATCGTGTACGAAATTGTTTGCCATTCGCCCTTAGGAAAATGTTAGTAGAAACATTTGCAATGCCCCATTTTGATTATTGTGACACTCTTTTTACAGACTTAAATATTATTTCTACTCAAAGACTTCAACGTGTTCATAATTCTTGCGTACGTTTTATTTGTGGTATTCGCAAATTTGACCATGTTACACCGTCCCTGGAACAATTATCGTGGTTTCGTCTAAGAGATCGTAGAACTGTCCATTCCCTATCCCTTCTCTATAAAATACTTCACACATCATCGCCTAATTATTTATCACGCCGCTTCATCAGACTATCCGACACACACATAATCTTGACACTCGATCCCATCAGCACATTGTCCTTTATATCCCGCCTCATCACACTGTATATTATTCATTAACTTTTACGGTGTCACTTACCAAAACATAGAATTCCCTTCCACCCTATGTCAGAGACTGTCAAACTATAACATCCTTCAAAAACAACTAAAGAATTATTTAATAATAAACTAACTTATACACCTCACTGATAGTATTCTTTTAGCAATATTAATATATTTAATTATTTATGTAAATAATATTAAGAATAACAAATATTTTTATTTGTTTTGTTTTAAATATTGTATAATCGTAAAATTAGTTTTCTATATCTCATTATTTTCCTGTTTTTTATATACACTAGACAGGGACAATTTAATATGTCTTGCTTGTATACATTTTATTATTAGTTTTAGTCTTAATTTTAACTAATATTAACTGGTTGTATTATGGATCGTAATATGTATATTAGATATTATCTTTTGATCAAATTTTTACTTAGTGTTTAATATTAGAGTTAATTCAGATTGTTATATTCTTATGTAATATATGTTTGTCCTGGTGAGTGGAAGAGAAGGCCACATGGCCTTAACTCCACCAGGCTAAATAAATCTAAATAAAAAAAAAAGAGGTGCATGGAAGCTTTTTGTAGGAAAAGCAGAGAGTAAACGCCCAGTTTGTAGACCAAGAATGAGTTGATAGAATAACATTAATCATGATTTGAGGGAAGTATATTATACAGGGAATGATTGGAAAACATTAACTCGTTTTAAGGACTATGGAGAGATTATATACGTGCGGCCACGAACCTACGGGTTCGGTAGTTCCAGTGAGTTGGTTAATCATTTGTGTACAAACTCCAAAGTACTTTCAGCACAGGTATATATTTATTATAATATGACATTTTGCACTTTCATTTTTAAGTGAAAAATTTAATCAAGTTACAGGTTATTGTTGAATGTGTCTAAATGGCTCAAAGAGTAGGGTGCGTGTAGGCAAACAGTTTTCAAACACTTTTGAAATCCAGAATGGGTTGAAGCAAGGAGCTGCACTATCTCCTCTACTATTTAATTTTGTACTAGAGCATGCCATTAAATCTTTAGAGAATGAGGAAGGCTTACAACTGAATGGTATTAATAAGCTGTTAGTTTATGCTGATGATATAGTACTACAGGCCGATAGCGAGGAGATACTGAAGGACAACACGCACACACTATTGAGTAACACTAAGAAATTAGGACTGGAAGTAAATATCAGTAAAACTAAATATATGGTCACACGTAGAAATTCAGTATATAATGGAAATGGACAGCTAATGACAAATGAGGGAAATTTTGAGGAAGTGGCTGAATTCAAATACCTAGGAACAATAATCTATAGGCTCAATTCTGGAAATGCGTGCTATTATGCATTGCAGAGACTTTTGATGTCCCAACTCCTTTCAAAAAACGTTAAACTGAAAATATATAAAACTATTATTCTACCAGTTATATTATATGGGTGCGAAACATGGACTCTTACTTTAAGGGAGGAAAGGAGATTGCGAGTATTTGAGAATAAAGTACTTAGGACAATTTTTGGACCAAAGAGAGATGAACAGACAGGTGAATGGAGAAGACTACATAACAATGAACTACATGGTCTTTATAGTAAGCCAGATATAATAGGAACAGTTAAGTCTCATATACTGCGATGGGCAGGACATGTTGCGCGTATGGGGAATGAAAGACGTGCATGGAAACTTCTTGTAGGAAAGCCAGAAGGAAAACGTCCAGTTGGTAGACCAAGAATGAGGTGGGAGAACAACATTAACTATGATTTGAGGGAAGTAGATTATATAGGGAATGATTGGAAAGCATTGGCTCAGGATAGGGATGTATGGAGAGCTTATGTACGCGCGGCCATGAACCTATGGGTTCGATAGTGCCAGTGAGTAAGTAAGTGAGTACAGGTTATTGTTATTATTATTATTATTATTATTATTATTTTATACTTATCAGCTGTATATTGTATCGACATAATTATGTGTTAAAAATTCGACTATAAATAATTGTTACTCTTCTTCAACATCAAAGTTAGGCTAAAAGGCTATGCCAACTCAAAACATATCCCTCCATATGTACATGAGGCGTACAACGGAGCATTTATCTCTTGTAATATATTGTAAACCCTGTTTTGATAGACATTCGATTTATATTTTGAACCATTTTAATTTATTGTCTGTCAATTTATTTGAGAATTCATATATTTGTAATTGTTATCTAATGTCGGCATTGCGGATGTCACCTCTTAATGTGTGTCCTACTATCCTTCTTAAGAAACGCACTTCTGCAGTTTCTATCTTCCTTTTCCAAATATATTTAATATCCAATTTTCATTTCCGTATGTTAATATCTGTATTAATTAACCTTAGTGAAGTGGAATAGAAGACCTTCCGGTCTTAACTCCACCAGATAAAATAAACCATTATGATTATAAATCATTATACATGTGGTATTAATGATGATGATGATGATGATGATAATAATAATAATAATAATAATAATAATTAATATTAATAATAATAATAATAATAATAATAATAATAATAATAATAATAATAATAATAATAATAATGACAATTAGTCCACCGCTGTGGTCTCGAAGTAGCGTGCTGCCTTGTCACGCAGCGGGCCCGGGTTCGATTTCCGGTCGGGGCAGTTTTTCTGGTTGAGGTTTTTATCGGGGTTTTTCCTCACCTGTAAGACAAATGCCGGGAAAACTTTAAGGCCCAAACGGTCCCCGAAATCATATGGCCATCGCAATCATCATCATCCATATTATTATTAGATTAAGCTTAGGATTAGGGACTCTCCTGGCGCAACACTATCATCATCATCATCATCACCCGTCATATCATCGGGGCAACGTAACCCCGCCCTCCAGGCACCCCAACCTCAGAAATGGGTTACAAGTACGCCATGCCAGAAGAGAACATCAGGAGTGTCGAAAGACAACCTGGGGCATTTGCAAAAAAATAATCACAATTATTATTATTATTATTATTATTATTATTATTATTATTATTACTATTATTATTATTATTATTATTATTATTATTATTATTATTACTATTACTACTACTACTATTACTATTAATATTAATATTAATACTAGGCCTACTATACTATTACTTCTGCTACTATTACTATTATTGCTATTATTATTACTATTATTATCATCATCGACTTCACTAATTAGATCTTTGCCTGTTCCGATCTCACATTTGTTCAGCCCAGCGCTTTCTTGGTCTTCCTATGGATCTTCGTCCTCCAGGATTATTCATCAGTACCATCTTTAGTATCCAATCCTCTGTCATTCTTTGCAGATGTTTTATCCAATTGTTCCTGTGTTCTTCTATTTGTTTAAGAAGTGGTTGCACTTTTAGTTCCTCTCTAATATTCTCATTTCTAATATGTACTTTCACAGTCCGTAGGATTCTCATTTCTGCTGTCTGAATTATTATTATTATTATTATTATTATTATTATTATTATTATTATTATTATTATTTCTATTATTATAATAGACATTGCACTTGAAGGTGATATTTTTGCCCTGTGATAGCACCAGGTTCCAAGAAATATCTTTCTTCTTGCTTTGAATCCCTAGAAATACAATCACAGATAATCATGATCGAAAGGATGTAGTTGTGTTGTTTCACTGTACAAGGGTTATATCAGATTCCAGAGAGAGGGAAAGTTAGAGAAGCCAGATTTCCTCTGAATGGTGGCTTCTGTAGTGGAATACTGCTAACGCTGTTAGTAGGCCAGCGATGAGATTCAAACTCTGTCATTGATTGTTTTGGTATTCTTGTCCCGTGCGGACTGTCCACTTCCAATTCCCATTCTTAATGAATTGAACAGAAGGGGCATCTAATGAAAAACCTCGTTACAGAATCGATGCATATGTGATTTTCCAGGGTTTCATTTTATGTAAAACGCTAACGTTTCTATTATCAAGATTTCGTCGTTTTCAAATATACAAAATGGGGTTGATTTGTAAAATCTGTTTTCTCCGATTGAAGGGAATTATCAATCAGAAGACCTTTTAACTATATGCCCTACATAAAGCTAGCAGAAATTCATTATTTCCTTCTTTACCAATAACTCCCTTTGTGGGTATTTTTTACGTGTTCCACGTCATTCGGGCCTTAGAGTGACCGACCTGATCGGGAAAGGATGTTAAAATCTGATTTATCTTATATATAAAAATCAATGTTTGTTTGTTTGTATATTTGTTTGTTTGTTTGTTTATTCGTATTCTATGTGCATCCATTCCGTTGATCCGATTTTGATAGGGGTTTTTGCAGAATGTTCAGCCGATTTCCGGGATGAACATAGGCTATAAGATACTTGTGATATTCAACCCCTTCACCCCTAATAATCACCCTTCGTAGTGGAAAACGTGAAATAAAGTCCCTATTTTGAAGCTTAAATGGCTTACGCTGCCTAAACCATAACAAATACACCAAATTAATGTACACAGAATTGAATATCTCAAAAAACCTTTACAAAAAAGTCCCCGACAGCATATATTTATCTTTTACAGATAACTCACAATAACCATTTTTGTATTTCTTTGATGCCATTGATGCCAATGTACACATAATTGAATTTCTCAAACAATTCCACAAAAAAGTCCCCGACAGAATACATTTATCTTTTACGGATAACTCACAATAACCATTTTTGTTTTTCATTGTTGCCAAGAAGATAGGGATAAGTCGATTCCCGGACAAGCGTTCTTTGCCGTACTGTCCATCCAGATGGGGCTTTTTGAAAAATGTTCAGGAGATTCCCGGGATGAACATAGGCTAAAGGGAGTTGTATACTCAACCCCTTCACCCCTAAAAATCACCCTTTGTAGTGAAAAACGTGAAATAAAGTCCATATTTTGACGCTTAAATGGCTTACGCTGCCTAAACCATAACAAATACACCAAATTAATTTACACAGAATTGAACGTCTCAAAAAACTCTACAACAATGTCCCCGACAACATATGTTTATCTTCTACGGATAACTCGCAATAACCATTTATGTCTTTCATTGATGCCAAGAATATCTGGATAAGCAGATTACCGAACAGTGCACACACACACACACACACACACACACACACACACACATATATATATATATATATATATATATATATACATTAATACATTACTAGCTAATACCCGGCGTGCGCTGCTACTCATAAATAAATGCTAATATGTTTTTACCACCAGCCGTCCAAGTTAAGATTGAAAATGAAATCTCTGAATCGAGACCAATTAATCAAGGAGTTAGACAAGGATGTGATCTTTCACCAATGCTCTTCATAATATACATGAACTCAATTATTAAAGAACTGAGGCTACAACCACATGGCAGTATACCACTTAATAGATTATATAATTTATACACCCTATTATTTGCAGATGACATTGTGTTTATAGCTAATTCAGAAGATGACCTACAACGTTTAGTCCACTCTTTGCACAAAATTGCAATAAACTGCAACGTGGAAATCTCAACAGAAAAATCTGAAGTCATGGCTTTCCTAGGAAAAGACCCAGTTCGCAGTAAAATTATTATTAATAATAAGATATTAGAACAAACCAACACATTTACTATCTCGGATATCAAGTTACATACAAAGAGGAAAATGATTTTAGTCAAAAAATTATAAAATTTAACAGAGTAACAGGAATTATAAATAATATTTTCAAACCAAACACAGTACAGCAACACACACGAACTAGAATTTACAAAATACTGGCCAGACCCATATTATGTTACGGCAGTGAGGCCTGGACAATTCGCAGTGTAGATGAACAAAGACTAATCGCGGCAGAAATGAAATTTATGAGAAGTACTGCAGGTTACTCAAGAACAGATCATAAAAGGAATTCTGAGATTCTCAAAGTATTACAAATAGAATCAGTCACGGAATATGTACAAAAATACAGGAACAAGTGGAAATCTCACGTAAGAAGAATGAGCAGAACAAGAATACCACGTCAAATTTTAAATTACCAGCCACCAGGCAAGAGATCTTTGGGCAGATCCTTCAAACGTTGGATTGAAACCGTAACAGACCAATAGGTCTATCACATGAAAGGAAGAAGACATAGAAGAAGAAGAAGAAGATATATATATACATATCATCATCATCATAGTACATTCACGAATTTAGGCCATTTGTTGACCTGTTTCGGCCTCAAGAGAAACACCATCCAGAAGTCTTTTGAGTGGACGTCCTGGTCTTCTTCTTCCTGCAGGTTGATATCTTAACATTAGTTTGGGTATTCTGTGATCTTCCATTCGATGAACATGTTGTATCCATCTTGACTTATAATCAGAAATTTTGTTTTCTAAAGATTCCATGTGTAATTCTTCTAAGATGTCTTCATTTTTTTTGTGATCTAGTAGTGTGTATCCTGCAGTCCTCCGAAGATATCTCATTTCAGCAGATCTAAGTCTCTGTATATCCTTCTGTTTCAACGTCCATACTTCGCTACCATACAAAAGAGTTGGAAGAGCCAGTGTTTTATACACTTTCAGTCTTGAATGCTTTTGGACTAACTGTGGCTTGAAGATAGAATTTATTAACCCTAAAATTCTTAAAAATTTAGATATTTTTGCATTTACATCCTTTTCTTCTTCATATGAGATATTGCATCCTAGATATGTAAAATTATTCACCTGCTCCAAAATTTTATTGTCCAGTACAATTTTACGTCTGACAGGATCTACACCTTGAAATGCCATAATTTTTGTTTTTTCTGTAGATATCTTTAATCCATATTCTTCTGTAATTTTGTTAAGTTCATACAGACCTTTCTGTAGATTATCTTCGGAATTTGCTATTATTATTTGGTCATCTGCAAACAATAGGGTGTTTAATTTTCTATTTTCTGATATTCTTATTCCAAATTTATATGTTTTGTTCCAGCAACATATTACTTCATTGATATAAATTGCAAAGAGTGTTGGGGATAGGGGGCAGCCTTGTCTCACACCACGATTTATAATTCCTTCTTCAGAAAATCTGTTATTTAATTTAATCTTTATGGTGTTGTCTTTGTAAATATTTTGTATGTTCTGCCGAAGTAAATTTGGTATATTTCTGTCTTCCAATATATTTAAGAGTTTTGATCTCTTGACTGTGTCGAATATATATACATATTATTTAGGAATATTCCACAATACAGTGTTTCTCCTTCAACCTAAAGTGATTTGTCGCCAGATGTTCCTGTCTAAAGCATCTTCTTCCCTCAAATCTCTAGCTTCCATACTTCCCTTCACTCCATCCATCCATCCATCATACTCTAGGCCTGCCTCTTCCACTTCTTCCATTAGCTTTCCAATTAAGGATCTTCTTTGGTATTCTCTCTTGTTCCATTCTTATGAGGTGTCCATATCATTTCAAACGTTTTTTTTATTTTACCTACTATGTTTTTTTCAACTTGCATAATTTCCCTTATTGTGCATTTCTAACCTAATCCCTTATTGAAATTCTTGTCGATCGCCTCCAAAAATCCATGTCTACTGCTAACAGCTCGTTGGCTTGTTTTCTACTTACTGTCCAGGTTTCGGACCCATATAGTAAAATGCTTTGTAACAGAAATTGAAATATAGTTTTCTTCGTTCTGTATAGTATATTTCTATTCCAAAGCACTGAATTCAACATACCAATGATTCTTCTTCCATCAGTTATTCTTCTTTCAAATATATATACATATATATATATATATATATCATAATTTTATATTTTAATCCACCCATAGTAAATCTGCCCGAGGGCAGGTTTTTCACTGCAATCATAGCATTTTCATGCTATGCTTTGCAGCTTTACTAGAGAATTATAAGTGTGTAGCTTCCCATTGCTTTCCACTCCACTGAAGGATGATGATGATGATGATAGCTGGATGATTTTCGGGGACTGTTGGGCCCTAAGCTTCCTGATATTTGTCTTATAGGTGAGGAAAACCCTCGAAAAAACCTCACCCAGGAGCCCGTCCCGACCGGGAATCGAACTCGGGTCCGCCGTGTGACAAGGCAGCACGCTACCTCGAGATCACAGCGGACATAAGCTCTCCATACATCCCTATATTGAGCTGAAGTATTCCAATCATTCCCTATATAATATACTTCCCTCAAATCATTGTTAATGTTATTCTCGCACCCCATTCTTGGTCTACCAACTGGGTGTTTTCCCTCTGGTTTTCTTTACATCATTATATATAAAAAATGTATTTGAGTCAGTCTGTCCTTTATGGACTCAAAAACTACGTTCCCGATTTTAATGTTTTTTTTTTAAATCATTTGGATAATTTTTGTGAGACAATTAAAGCATATAGCATATTACCGTACATACTATGTGGTCGGAACTAAAAAAAGCTTGCATTAGTGCACTAAAAATACTCGCATTTTGAACGTTTAAATGGCTTTCGCTGCCTAAACTATAACACATACACCAAATTAATATACACAGAATTCAATACCTCAAAAACATTTACAAAAAAGTCCGCGACAGCATGTAGCCTGTGTCTATCTTTTACGGGTAACTCACAATAACCATTTTGTCGCGGGTCCCGCTAATTTTTAACTCGTAAATTCGCAATGTATCCAATAGGATACATCAATTGTTTTAATTCATCAAATAGTTTTAATAAAGCAGAAGAAATCTAACGATAAGAAATTACTGAAATGTGAATTACACAATATAAATTACTTTAAAACAAAGTTATGAATAACTTCGTTTTCAGTGCGGTCCGCCACATTTAAATAACTGATACGAAAAATTACTGTTTTGCCAATTTAAGGGTTAATACAATTAATATTTTGGAAGAAATTGAAATTATCAAGGAAGTACAAAATAAAAATGTTTTAAATGAAAATTAATATATAGGACATAAAATTTTACTACGAGTATAAGCGCAACGAAGTATGGACGTTGAAACAGAAGGATATACAGAGACTTAGATCATCTGAAATGAGGTACCTTCGGAGGACTGCAGGATACACACTACTAGATCACAAAAAAATGAAGACATCTTAGAAGAATTACACATGGAACCTTTAGAAAACAAAATTTATGATTATAAGTCAAGATGGATGCTCATCGAATGGAAGATCACAGGATACCCAAACAAATGTTATCAACCTGCAGGACGTCCACTCAAAAGACTTCTGGACGGTGTTTCTCTTGAGGCCGAAACAGGTCAACAAATGGCCTAAATTCGTGAATGTACTATGATGATGATGATGATGATGATGAAGTCGTGGACGACCATTTAAAAAATGGAGCAACTATAATATGGAGCCGGAACAGATCAGAAATGGTGTAAACTGTGACAGTAGATGATGATGATGATGATGAAAACACACCTAACAACCAAAGCCCTTTATACAAAATATATAAATAATTTCAGTATCAATTAAATTCCTGAAGATGAAGCATGACTTCGAAATGCTTTGAATTTTAAAAAATATAACTAAGATTATAACAAAAAAATATTATAATTGAGGACGACTGTGTTATATAGGGTATGTTTTTTTTATAATTGACATAATATAATCCTGTTAATTAGGTTCGCTAAAATAGTAATTTTTTTAAAATAATAATGCCTGAGTACAGATCAATGATTTTCTATTCAAGCGCGAGTCTTGTTAATTTAAAATAATATTTTTATTAAAGTTCACTAAATTAAAAATAAAAACTTTTAATGTGAAAACGCTTTGGGAAAAAATATATATTAGTTTATAAAATAACTTAAGGGCACAGGTGTCATTGGCAACAAACATAATTATAATTTCCTTGCCCTAGGGAAATTCAGCAATATGGAACGAAAAAAAAAATTATCCATGATTTTAAAAACAAAGTTAAACTTCTGTGATCTGTAAGTATGGGCTGACATCAAAAACATATTTTTGTAACATTGCCATCAGGTTCTCTTTTATGATAATGAGAAGAGAGTTGTACAAACTACATAATAGTAGAGCAGGAAATAGTAAATCATTGATTCAAACAGGAATGCAATAACATAAAAACATTGGTGATATTTTACAAGTCCTGGGTTAGTAATAATTAAAGAAAGTAATATGGTAGATGTTTAATAAAAGGGTGTAGTTTATCACCTACACTTTTTAGTTTATTTATTGACATCACCCAAAATTGGAAAAGAAATATTAATATAGGTGTAGGAATGAACCGTTTTATAATATTAAACGTTTTAATGTATGCTGATAATGGGGTTATTATTCAAGAAAATGAAAATTAATTTACAGCAGTCTTTACATCAACTTAATCAGGCATGCCAAAAATATAATTTTTAAAAGTCAAAAGAAAAAAAAATGAAAATACAGGCAATGAAATGAACATATAAGATCAAAAGTCATAATAGACAACAAATCTTTGGAACAAGTAACCAATCTTACGAATTATTTGGGTTGTAATTTTACTATAAACACAAAATACTGAAAAAGACATATATATGAAACTGTGGAAATTTCAAATGATATGCGGAATTATACATAAAACATAAAATAACAGAACAAGGAGAGATACTTGATTGAAGTTTAATAAAACATTGGTAGTTCGTGCATTACTTTATGGGAGTTAAACTTGGGTAATGAGCAAAAAATTACAAAGTAGAATACAAAGTGTAGAAATGAACTTCCTTAGGATAACAAAAGGCTGCACAAGATTGGATCGGAAAAAGAATGAAGATATAAGAACAGAGTTAAATATATATCCAATGAATTATAAAATCAATGAATAGAGAGATATGGTTTAGAGATGTAGAAAGAACGAATGTAACAAGATTGCCAAAAGCAGCATTTAACTACAAGCCAAGAGGTTCAAGGAATGTAGGAAAGCAGATAAAAGGTAGACAGAAGAACTTTGAGGCGAAACAGGCAATTTGCCTAGCCCGTGAAGTGAAGAAGAAGTATAATATGGCCTGAATAGTCAACTTTTACATTTTTCTCTGCTATTGCCTGGTGAATACCAAAAGACTCTTTAGTACCTTCAGTTAAAATGGTAGAGAGTGAATGATGTTGTGGGCAGCACTATTTTGATATCCTGTAGCTCTTGCTGAGAAGAAAATGGCAAAGGCCTGCTAGGGTCAATGAGGGCATTCTAGAGGGGACACTGTGCACATAATGGTACAGACATTGCCCTGCTTAGATTTCCAAGATGACAATGTCTCTACTCAGACCATGAAATGTGATAAAGAATGGTTTGACGATTACGAGGGAAACATCTGACAGCAAATATGGTCAGTTGAAACTCCAGTCTGAATTTTTGGGGCAGTTTGGTAAAACTGAAACTAGAACAACAATAATAAAATTAATAGCGAAACTTCGTTCAGGCGTTAGTCACAGTATTAAAATTATAATAAGAAACTTAAAAATTATGCACGTTGAAGGTACAAGACTTCAAGGAGGGTCGATGAAAATACACCTACTTCCTTCTGCTGATAATGGGATTAGTCCCGAAAGGCCTATAGTTTTTAGTATTCTAAGAAGTTGAGGAAACGGACATTCAAGGTATGTTTATAATTTTATATTATAATTAGTCAACCGCTACTGTCTCCAGGTAGCGTGCTGCCTTGTCACGCAGCAGGCCTAGGTTCGATTCTCGGTCGGGACAGACTCCTGTGTGAGGTTTTTTTTCGGGGTTTTTCCTAACCTGTAAGACAAATGTCAGGAAGCTTAGGGCCAAACGGTCCCCCAAAATCATCCGGCCATCACCTTATGATTATCATCATCCGTAAAAGTAAAGCTGCAAAGCATAGCATGTGCCCTCGAGCACATTACTATGGACAGATGGATGGATATTAAAATTTTAATTTTGGAAACTAGAGTAGATAATGGAATTTATTGCCTTTTACAGAAGAAAGAAAATACATATGCATTTACATTGCGCATGGGCCTGCTTGGCTGTACGTGCATTATTTTTCCATGAATAAAAAATAAAACTGATCATAATATGAACAAATACCTACAAATACACCTTTATTAAAAAACAATAATAGAGTACATATTAGTAAAATATATGCCTACATATATCACAATAATACATATATACACTCATCCGTGAAAAGACCATGTGTAATAGTAATAAAAAAAGTACCATTCTCTATATTAATATTAAAAAAATTGCTAGAAAACAAATTAGAAAAAAAACACACACATACACCCACACACCCCCACAAATATACACACGCGCAACACTTCGCAGTCCCAAGCCGGACCTCGATCACCCCCTCACCCCGTCTCTGCAGACATCACATGCACTATCAAACTATTCAACTAACTTAATCAGAACCTACTTTTTTATAATAATATATTTAAAGATCGAAAACAAAGACCATACTGAGATTCTTCTTATTGATAATACATATATCCTTAATCTTAATAAATTTTGTTTTTGGCTATAAATCTCAATTTCCTTAACTGAACCCAAAAAATTTGCAGGTTTTTGATTAGGAAACATTGTACTTCCTTCCTCTTTTTAAGAGTCTAGAATAAAGTCTCTACGAAGTGGTGGTAAAAGATTCCTAATACAGTAATACATTCATAAGTTATGTGAATAAATTCAAAGAACAATCACAGCTTTAAAAAAAAAAAATTTAATGATGGTTCTACATCATATTGGTAAGGATTCGGAAGGTACTTACCATTATTTTGTCCTACCTCCTATATATTATTGGTAATATATTTTTGCATGTCAAATATAAACCACGCTGATAAACCAGGGTATATTCAGATATTCTTACAAAATTCCAAGTCACACTTCCTTGATGTCGAATAAAAAGATAATTCAGTCAGAAACTCGCAGTACAGATTTTCCTCTTAAACTGATTTCCAAGTCCAAGCCTCCATGAATTCCCTTTTTGATTGCTTGATTTTTTTAAATAATGTTTCTCTTCGCACTCCCTAGTTTCTGAGTTATCGATGTTACTCATGTATTCTGGATATGTATTACTGTCTACAGAAATTCTAATATCATATTTGTTCACAAAATGGATGATACCCTAGGGATGAAAATATATTTCAAATATGTCAATAAAGTAACAGGTGTCTGTGACTGTAGATATTTTATTATTTGCTCAACACCCTCCATTTGTCGTTGAAATTTAAGCAACCCAGAAATATATTTTGATTAATTAAATAAAAATAAACCGTAGTTGTTATTTGATTTTCATATTTATATTATTATAATTCAGTGACAGCTGGTTTCTGTACAAAAGAACCAAGCTGACCTTCTTCAGACATGTTAACAAATTATGAATTTGTGTTTCCAACTGATCTACGCAACTATACAACAAATTTTATTTAAATTTTTTAATTTAACAAAGGGGATTCATGCAACTCTACAAACTGTTAAATTCTCAACGTTATGTGAATTAATGCCCCTTTGTTAAATTAAAAAAATAAATAAATATTGTTGTATTGTTGCTTAGATCAGTTGGAACACAATTCATAATTTGTTAACATGTCTGAAGAAGGTACAGTGTACCGAAACAGCTGTCACTGAATTATATAATAAATATGAAAATCAAATAAAACTACGTTTTATTTTTATTTAATTAATAAATATGGATTTTCATCAAGTAAACACCAACTCAATTGATCAGAAATATACTATTTTTAAGGCGATCTGTAAGAATATCTAAATTAGATAAAATAAAAAATAATACAACAAAATAAATAATCAATGTAGAACAGGATATTGTACAAAGGGATTGAAGAAATCCAACTAAGATGGTGTGGACATATAATGAGAAGCTGGACACAGAAACAAAGAAGTATTGAAATGTATACCTCCTGGGAAAGGGAAACGTGGTAGACCAAAGCCAACGTGCATAAAGGGAATTCAAGACAACATGAAGAAGATAAATATGACAGAAGGAGATACGCAAGACCGGGAAGTGTGGAAGAACCAAATTGTATATTTTGGTTGAGGATACCTGTGTAAATAACAGAAACAATCCTGAAATAAAAAAAAATAAAATAAACATATTCATAAATTTAATTACAATTTACAGTTAAATAATGGTTGGAAGGAGAGAGGAATACAAATAACAATCATCATCAACATCCGGTATCATGGCAGCAGCCGCCGTCTTCCGGAAACCAAACGCCATTCCTCTCTGTTCATCCATTAATCTTCCTCCAATCCTCTGATATTCATAGCAGCTTGTACGCTTTCTATCCAAGTTTTCTTCGGTCTTCCTCTCTTCCTCCTTTCCATTGGGGTCCATTCCATATCAATTTTAGGTAATCTGTGCTCTGGCATTCTTTTGACATGGCCATACCACTGTAGTCTTTTCTTTTCTATAATGTCTGTGATGCTCGGCTCCTCTTGCACACCTATAATTTCCTTTATTTCTTTATTTCAGATTCTATCCATTCTGGATATTCCAGCTGATCTTCTTAAAACATCAATTTCTATACTTACAATTCTTTTCATTTCCCTGGTAGAAATTTGCCAAACTTCAGCACCATACGTTAAAATGCTCTGAATTATGGTTTGATATATTTGTAATTTTCTATTTTTTTGTAATATTCTTGCTCCACCAAACAGAGTTTAAAGCATTTATTGCTTGTTTTGTTTTTTAATTAAAAATAACAATACCAATAATAACAATAATAAAAATAAAACATTAATATCATTTACATTAATCATAAAATAAGTAGGCCTACTGACATCAGAAAGAAATTGAATATAGTACCAATCACAACATTAACAGAAAGTCATAGTATCAATTGGAGAGACCATGTCCTACTAATGCCACACACCAAGATGGCATGAACTGTTTTATATTATAATCTGAGCGAGACAAAAAATATAGTTTGACCTTTAAAGAGGTGGAGTGAGCAATTTTTTTGAGTCGGAACAGACCGACAAGTCAAATCTTTTGGATAATGATGATGATTATGAATATCATTATTACTATAATAATAATAATAATAATAATAATAATAATAATAATAATAATAATAATAGGCCTAATAATAGTGGAATGCAGGCTTTTACGGCCGGTAATCATGATGTTATAAAAGATTCCGGGCTATGTGGCCGTGGTCTATAACTGGTGTTTCTTCCAGACGTTTCTACCTCAATTACGGAGGACATCTTCAGTGGCGAATGCTTCTATGTGGTGGTCCCTTGTCGTAGAGAGTGCAGTCTACGACAAGGGACGACCACCTAGAAGCACTCGCCGCTGAAGATGCCCTCCGCAGTTGACGGAGAAACAGAAACACCAGTTATAGACCACGGCCACATAGTCCAGAATCTTTTAACATCAATAATAATAATAATAATAATAATAATAATAATAATAATAATAATAATAATAATAATAATAATAGTAATAATAATACAGCTGAACGACTCCAAATGATTTTGTAAGGAAAATCGTGATCGACAAATACTAGACCTCAGTCATAACTCTTATATTAATTTTGATTAATATTTGATTTAATAAAAAATCGGAATTTTACTGTTTTCTTAGCAATAAGATTTATTTATTCACCGGGAATTCGGATATCCGAGGTATGAATTAACTAATATCACTTTTGAGAGATAATTTAAATGAATAGGTAGAACATTACAGGAACTCAAAGCAAACGCAAATATACTAAAGATTGAATACATATAGATGGACTTAATTAATTTTGTAGGTCAGTATTTTTTTTTTCACGGAACCACTTATTACTGGTTTAATGAAGATTTTATTTGACATTCAAATACGTAATTCGAAGTCATCCTTCATGTATAATTACAATGAGCAACAAAAAAGAAACCTTTTTTGTCTCAGAAAGAAAAATATATGATTCTGAAAGGCTAGTGTTTTTTCTCCTGAATTCAAATATGATATCGGGTTTTCTCCATCTTGCAAGGTTTTCGAGAGACAGGTTTTTATAATTTCAAACACTCTAATATTTTCGACATTCGTAACTACACAATATTCGAACATTCGGACTCACCTAGAAAGTAAGAAATGACGATTTTCTGCTATATTTCGCCCGTGGGGCATCCCTCTTGATGGTCCAACAATACTTCGCCAGCATATTAGGATTCAATTTGCCTTGATATCTCTTTTCCATAACTGAAATCTCCTGATGAAAGTGTTCCCCGTGCTCATTCTTCAATGGACAAAGGGACAAAAAAAACGTTTATTAAGAAAACAATTATTTAAATTCATTAATTGAATTTGAAATAAAAAAACTGTCGGTGATGGAGAAATTCCGAATACATATTTGTAAACTCGATAAAAAACTGCATTATATAATATATTTATTAAACACAATGTGTACATCAAATTAAATTTAGGTTTTTACCAGTCTTTAATTAAATTGTTTAGAGGCAGAGTCCTGTTTTTACACTTCGCTAGATGATATTTTGGACATGGATAGTTGCATAATTTACAGATGCAGTCCTCCTTGGGTTCATGGTACATGTTGTTCAGGCATATATTCCCATGAAATCCATGGGCTGCGAAACGTGTGTACAGGTGCCGAAGTTCGAAATTCGGTTGCTTCCAGGTTTCTGTTTTTCATTGCGTCTGTTTCCATAATTTCTGTCGGTATCTGGGCGGCTTTGTTCTGTCTCTCCTCGATGACGATTCTGTATGCTTGCGTTTCCGGTAGTCTGAAACAGTGTCTGATATCTTCGATGAAGAAGGATTCCTGGGCTATTGTATAAGCATAACTATTACTTGTATATTTTGAAATTGACAGTGCTGTGCTCTTTTGAGAAACCTTTTTTTTTTTTTTTTTTTTTCAAAAACTGTATTATGTACAACTATTGGTACTCAGGAGACAAAAATCATGCAGAACAGTGTTATTAACGAATTACATAGAAATGTTTCATTAAAATATTATTAAAAATTCTCACAAATCCTCATCGTTCATAATTTTCAGACAACAAAAATTGCTATCACAAATATATATGAAAGGGTATATGGCATAGTGGCGTAAGTCAGTTTTTTACAAATATGAGTAAACTGCACGATTCTAAAGAAGAAAGTGCATACTGTATTCCAGATGCATCAACAAATAATCCATCACTGGAACACAAATATAACCAGATAAAAATAAGCTACAAATATATAATTCAATAGTGAGAATTACTGTCACATATGCAGCTGAAGTTTGGAAATTCAACAAAAACTTAGAACAAAATCTTATGTCGACGGAAATGGATTTATTGAGGAAAGTAGCAAGATGTTCAAAATTAGGAAAATAAAATGCTGTCATACAAGAAAAAATGAATATTATATATTCAAAAGTATATTATATAAGATACAAGCAATTATATAGACAGGGGAATGTTCGGCGAATACAAGAAGAAAGGTTTTACACAGAAAAACTCATGGATGCAAAAGATAAGAACTGGAATGAGAACAAGAAGACGGGAGGACATGGAGTGGATTGATAGATAGGAGTGGAGAAGGAAAATAAAACTTTAGGCACAGAACGATTTGTAAACATTGAAAATCTGTGTTTGAAATTATTATTATTATTATTATTATTATTATTATTATTATTATTATTATTATTATTATTATTATTATTATTATTATTATTATTATTATTATTATTATTATTATTACAGTCCACCCCTGTGGTCTCGAGGTAGCGTGCTGCCTTGTCACGCAGCAGATCCGGGTTCGATTCCCGGTCGGGACAGGCTCCTGGGTGAAATTTTTTTTCGGGGTTTATCCTTACCTGTAAGACAAACGTCAGGAAGCTTAGGGCCCAACGGTCCCCGAAAATCATCCGGCCCTCATCATCATTATCATCACCGGTGTGGAAACAACGGGAAGCAACCACACCTATAATTCCCTAGTAAAGATGCAAAGCATAGCATGAAAATGCTATGATTGCAGTGAAAGACCAGTCCTCGGTCTGAATTACTATGGATGGATTATTATTACCTTGGACTCGAATCCGAATAGCAGCAGGATAGGGAAATTTAAAATATCAATTTTCGTGTGGTTGAGTCCTAGGTTGAGTCTAAAACGAAAGAGTCTATCAAGCAGGAAGTGAATGAACGAAGCGAATTTTTTTATTAAGTCGAATTTATGATCAGATCTTGGTGTTTTACGTAATATAATTATATTTGTTTTTATAATTAAATTGTGTGTGTTAAGGTTAAGTTGCGAGAAAACAAACATAGTGGTCGCTAGTGGGTTCTCAAATTACAGCTGTCAAATAATCCCTCAATTCTAATTATCTGATTTCATCTAATTTTGTATGATACATTTACCGTTATAATACAGTAATAATGTATTTAACATTTTGGTTAGTATTTATCCATTACAGCAGCGGTTCGAAGTGGCGACAACCAAGCTCGTCTACCCATTGTACCTACGATTCATATTCTGGTACACACGCTCCATCTTATTCTTACGGTTACAAAGGGAAATTTGTTTATTTATTTCTTGGGACATTATCACGAAATGAGTAAATGCTAGTTGTGTAAATGTAATTAATTGGGCCTTAAATCGTTAAATTACTATTTATCACAGCCGGTTGAGGGAATGCGAACATGTTGTATCTGGAGTATGAAAAAGGTAATTTTCCTGAAGAAGGTGCTTATTCAAAACGTTAATTACTCACCCCCCCTCTACAAGCCCTCAAAGTTTGCATTGGGAATTTATGAACGCCCTAAATAAATAAAAAAAACCAATGGAATAAAAAAAGCTTAATTACAATATCTTCTTAAAATCAGACGTAGACAATTCTCTTACTTAACCCGAAAGATTATTATACAAAATTTTAGAGAAATACATTCCAAAATTAGTGATTTCCAGTTCAGAAGATGTTCTACAAAGAGCTATTTTTAATTTGAAAAAAATAAGTGTCAATTACAATTTAAAAATTCCAAAGAATAAAACTAAAATTTTAGTATTTAAAGGACATGATACCTTAAGAGCAAAATTAGTAATTGATAATAACATTTTAGAGCAAGTGAATTTTTTTAAATATCTAGGTTTCATGATGAAAGTTAAAAATTAAATTGCACCTGTTGGTAGGTGCCGTCGTCCTCAACTTTGTTAATATATTGTATATAAAATTAACTGGAGCGCTTTCGGAAGTTACCTTCCATCTTCTGAATTTTACTAGTATTGATTCTAGGATTCAATTTATTATGTTAACTTTGACGATATTAATGGAAAAATATATATAAATTCAATCTAATGTATGGTACTATTAAAAGAACCCTTAAAAACACAAGAAAAGAAACAAAAATTAAATTTTATAAAGTAATTGCTGTTCCTGTATTGATGTATGGATCAGAATGTTGGATGATCACTAAAAGACAAGAACAAAGATTGGAAGCAGCTGAGATGAGATTTTTAAGAAATATAGCAGGATATACTCTGCTGGATAAGAAAAGAAATGTAAATATAAGAAAGGAACTAATTATTTTCAAACTTACAGATCGAATAATTAAATATAGGAAAGCCTGGAAAGAACATATTGATAGAATGCCAGAAGAAAGATTTCCAAAATTATTGCTGAATTATAAACCGCACGGAAAAGAAATGTTGGACGCTCACACAGAAGATGGTCTGAACAATTCTAACAATTATAGCTTTCATGAAACCGGAACAAGCCAACAGGTTTAATCCCTGGATGATGATGATGATGATGATGATGACATTCGAAAATCTTGAATTTTTGTATGTCTACATTATTAAGAAAATATCAATTTCAACAATTTCTTGTTTTATAATTATGAATCGATGAACACTGTGAAAGTGCTTAGATTTCTATTAGAATATAGAAAACAACTCAATATAAACATTGATGACAATGATCTTGAAGAAGATTTCCGATCTGTAGGCCGTTGATGACAATGTTAATATATTTAAATTTGGAACATGGTGATAGCAAATTAGTCAGAGACACGAAATCCGAAAATCTATAAAAGAATGATCACTAAAATCTTAAAAGCATATGAAGTGCTGAGATGTAAAAAAAGTAGGGGTAATAAAAATAATAACCATCTACTGATGAAAGACAAAAAATATATAAAGGAACAATATTTGCTGAGTGAAGATTCTGGAAAAGCTTTGTAATATGTTTACATTGTAGCCGTTTGGCGATCCAATCAATATCTCCCAAGCACTAGCAACCAAGAATCTCCCTCCTTTTATACTTGGTTTTTACGCCCTCACCCTCAGATCGATTATCTAATAGAGGGTTTAAAGGACCATCTTGCACTACATCTCCAAATTCAAATAATGGCTTTCTTGTTTGCTTTCATAATCATAAAGGTTAATGTCCCTTACTAAGTTGGACAGCTCTAGTTAATTTAAATTATGTCTTCTAATTCTCAACTACTAATCAGCTAACCTAACACACGGTAGCGATAGGGCTAGAAGGCCCTCGATCAACCAGGTAGCTGCTGGGCTCAAATATGTTAATCACAGAGTCAGTATATGAATGATCATAACCGTAGCTTTGCACCATGGCATGATACAGTAAATCGCTCGACAACGGCAACCAAATTGTCAAACTTTAGTTTTATTTGGATTCCACATTAGTATTGCCAAAACTAAAACAAAAACAACTCGGCTGAGTCTACGACAAGGTAACATCACCTAGAAGCACTCGCCACTGAAGATGCTCTGCGCAGTTGAGGGAGAAACGTCTGGAAGAATCACCAGTTATAGACCACGGCCACATAGCACGGAATATTTCAACATAATAACTATATTTAAATAATGATTTGTTAGTAAAGAGCTTACTTTTATTCGTTAAATAGTCCTAACAAATGCCACTCTAGATTTCCAAATTCTCTAGATAAATTGGAAATCACTCGTGGCATTACTTATGACTATTTAACTCATGCCACAAATGCTAGTCAATGACCAATCATGTTTCAATGAACGTTGTTTTACAACCAATGACAGTCGTGTTTAACCTCACTCTTTATCGATTTCTCTTTAACAGCTCCTGTTTTTGTGATAAAGAAAGCTCCTCCTTTTTTAATGTTCTGAACAGGTCAAAGCATTACTTTTCTCCAACAAATACATTGAATATAGCAAATAATGAAAAGATTCCTTGATTTTACTGAGTTGTTTACTAAAAAAATAAATTAATAACACGTAATGTTGTTATATAGTTTGATGTATTTAATTATTTCTCCACTTGGGTGCACTCTTACAAAATTGCGATCTTATTTGGCAATAAATAATATGATCAAGCAGCAGTGAACGAACAACCTCACATTTCTGATTTGTTTTCAAACATCGCCGTTTACATTAAATATATAAATGTTTTAAAAATAACTATGGTTAAACAATGATTTGTGGGTAAACAGCTTAATTTTATTCGTTAAATAATCCTAACTAATGCCACTCTTGATTTCCAAACTCTCTAGATAAATTCACTCCTCTCTTCGTGAGTCGTG
Organism: Diploptera punctata; assembly: GCA_030220185.1. NCBI lineage: Eukaryota > Metazoa > Arthropoda > Insecta > Blattodea > Blaberidae > Diploptera > Diploptera punctata. Next base: position 41,968 of record JASPKZ010005068.1, read on the forward strand.
AATTTATTGATAATTTGGAAATCACTCGTGGCATTACTTATGATAATTTTCAGCATGCCCTATTACATCAATAATATTACATGCTTTCGTTTACACTACTATTATAATAATTACATAATTACAATATTATTTGTAACTTTACTTTCAATAATAAACTAACTGTTAATTTCTTCTGTACTTTTACTTTAGCTTTTATATTACTATAGATCCTCCTAACAATATTAATCCATTTATCACGTATATTCATATTTCTCATTGCCGTCCATAACAATAAGAAATTTCTGAGGAAGATACAGTAAAACCGGTATACGAAGAACATGACGGTTCCTTAAGTATATTTCCGTCTTGGCAGTTTTCCTTCTTATAAAGGATTTCCAAATTACAAGCTTGTATTCTCTAATGCACTGTAAGGGTTTTTTACATGCACGCTTTAAAGACAACGTATTGAACTGAAATACAGACAAAACAGTGTATGTAACACTGCACAGTTTACACGGCAATACAAAACAACTTTATTACACAAAAAACGAGAAGGAACTCAACTACAGGAGGACTGAAGAGTTTCCCAACTCCCTCGAAGGTTACGTAAGCAGGCAAGGAAAGGCGAGAGATTCTCCGCTGTCATACATAAGCAAGGGTATCCCCGCAATACAATACCAACACAAGAAGGTAAAACGATATAATGCAGTAGCGTCATATGAGAAATTTTAAGTGTGGTCGTTAATACTTTAATTAGAACGTGCTTAAGAATCATTTTCCGTCTTACTGAGGTAAAAAATAACTATTGGTACTTTAAAAAACGATTCCGTTTCCGCGTTATGGAGGTTTCCGGCTTATACAGGACGATTTTACATATAAAATCGTACCGTTCTTGAGATTTTTTCCGTCTCTAGGTTTCTTTCTTAGAAAGGTTCCCGGCTAAGACAGGTTTCACTCTATATGGACCCAGACTTGACAATGTACAATGGAAAACAAGATATAATATGGAACTGTTGACACAATATAAGTCTCTTGATATTGTAGCTGAAATTAAGACTTGAATATTTGAATGGTTGGGACATGTCAATAGAATAAAATATGACCGTATTTGAAAAATAATCTTGAGAATTCAAACCGGAAGGTCACGTAATATGGGGTGAGAGAAATATAGATGGTTGGATGGTGTGGAGACAGATTTGGGAGCTCTGGGAGTTAAATGATGGACGAATACAGCAGAAGAGTAGAGAACAGTCGATTATTACAAGAGAGGTTAAGACTTGGCTAAAAAGGCCGTGAGGCCATAGAGGAAGAAGATGAAAGTTCTACTATTATATAATTTATTTTTAAGGTAACATAGTTATAAAAATAAAATTGTAAATCTTATCTAACCTGGATGAGTAGTAGACAAACCCTTAAGGCCTTAACTTCGCCAGGTAAAATATCAGTCAAAAGTAAAAAAGAAATAAGATGGACAACACAGAATGCGACTGGTGTTGCGGCTAATGTGTTGCCTGCCAGTTTCACAAGAAACCAACAGGAGACGAAGACCGAGTTCTTTAACCCCAAAAATTTAAAGTATTGGCGAGGCGAATACGTAATGTAGACACTAATATGTAAAAACACTGATGGAATCATTGGCCCTAAGGTTGAAGACTGGTAGCAAAATTAGGCTTTGTGCTAACCTAATAAGACATATGTTTGTATAATTATATAGATTTCCGAGGACCGGAGTGTACATTCTTTTATGTCTTATTTTTAGTGATGAGGCTACTTTTAGTGTGTATTATACGTGTAAGAGTGAGCGTTGAAATAGTTTTGTGTAAGTGAGGCAATTTTGAGTTTTTGTATTTTAAAGGTATGGGTGACCGATCGTAAATGGGGTTATATTTTTTGATATTATAGTTTAGTATATATAATAATGTCATGTTTTTTATTCAATTCGGAGTGAAAGTATATATTAAAATATATTTTTAAAAGTATTTGATTTGATTCTTCGCCATTACAGTATAAAAAGTTTTAAAATATAGTTATATACTAGTATAATCCTTCTTTTTCTTCTTCCGGTCATTCTCCAACCTGGAAGATCAGGAAATTTAATTTCGGAGTCTTTTTCCTCTAGGCATTTATTTTCACCACAACTCTATGCCTACCTATGGTTTACTTCCAGGGGTTTCTCCATAAGATAGCAGGTGCAATTATAATTACAAAATAGGGAACAATTATTAATATTTCATTAAGTATTTATCATAGCGTCAGTTTTCCTCCATTTCGTTGTAAAACCTATGCATTGCAGAAATAATGGAAAAATGAATGTCCTAAGGGGCGCTTTTATTGTAACGGTGCATGTATAAAGTACATGCATATTTTAGACCAATTTTTTGTTGTATGTATTCATTTTCGCGAAACAAGTGCTTCTAAAACAATAGTGAAAATGAATATAGATTCCCAGATAAATATCAGGGTGAGATATTATAAAAATGAGATAAAAATCGATTCGTCAGAGAGGCACAATGATATGAGTGAATTGGAGCAGAAAGTAATAGAGTGATGGATAAGGGATGAATAGGGATGGACGTTGAAGTAGATAGCGAATTCCGAATTTCATATGTTTGGAAATGAGAGAGAATTGGCTTTCAGCAGAATTAATTTCAATACGAAACTCCCATTCACTTGGTGGAAATTAAGTAACCAATTAGCAAGCCATTGGCATTAAACGTACTAACTACTATACTTCGACATTCGTTTGTTTAGAATAAATATTCAGTATTTCCACAGTTTTTTATTAAAGCTTTTTTTCAAAATAGCTCATTCCAGACTACGGTGAACGTAATTTTAACATTTTGCATGCATTGAGTTATCCAAAGTCAGATAAACAAACCATAACGTAATCTGCGTAAATAATACTTTAATAAAGTGTAAAGTGATCCCACAGCAGACCCGGAGGCCCTTGGGGTAGTAGGAGGTTAAAGCTCCCACTTTTTCTAGACAATCGGCACTTTATGTCAGCCGGGTTGTCAGCCCTGCGTGACGGCCGCCTTTATCCCAGAACAAGCGTCTGGTACTCATTTCCGTTAGAGGCTGAGTCGACCCCAGGGCCTTAGTTAATATAAGTGGAATTAAATTACCATAAATAATGCCACGAGTGATTTCCAAATTTTGATAAATTCACGAGTCACGAAGGATTTGGAAGAGTGCTATTTATTAGGACTATTTAACAAATAAAATTAAGTTATTTACTGACAAATCATTATTTAAATAGGCCTATAGTTATTTTAATATATATATATATATATTTTAAATGTAAACGACGATGTTTGAAAACAAATGAGAAATGTTTGGTTATGTTTCATTTGTTCATCACCGCAACTTGATCATATTATTTATTGCCAAATAGGATCGCAATATTGTAAGAATGCAGTGGAGAAAAACCTAAACACATTAAACTGTATATTTAACCAACATGATATGTTACTAATTTTTATTTCGAAACAACTTAGTAAAATTAATATTTAAAACCTCAATTATTGAACACAAAATTATCAAATGTGTAGGTCGAAGGAATCTGTTCATTATTTGCTATATTCAACGTATTTGTTAGAGAGTCAGTCACTGCAAAATAATGCTCTGACCTGTTCGGAATATTAAAAAGGAGGAGCTTTCTTTATTTTGGTAAACAGAATTCGATCATTATTGACGTGAAACACGACTGTGATTGGTTGTAAAACAAAATTCATTGAAACGTGATTGGTCATGGACTCCCATTTGGGGCATGAATTAAATAGTCAATATAAATAAATGAAAAACCCGTAGAAATGAATTACATAATGGAAATGGGCAATTAATAACAAATGAGGGACGTTTTGAAGAAGTGGCTAAATTAAAATACTTAGAAACAACTCTACACACTAAGAAAAATTAAATGCGGCATCGGCCTAACAATGGAAACGCAAATTATTAAGCATAAAAGGGACTCGTGTTATCCCAGCTTTTCTAATAAATCGCTAAACTGAAACGATATAAAATGTTTATACTTCCAGTTATATTATATTATGAATATGAAAATGGTATCTTATTTTAAGATGAAGAAAAGATAACGAGAAAAAAATTGTTAAGAAAATTTTGTAATTAAGAGAGAAGAACCGTCAGGTGAATAAAGAAGACTAAATAATTATTGATATTTATGGAAAACTAGATGTAATAAGAAGAGTTAAATCTCATTGACTGCGATGGTACCGGCAGCGATGGACTAATGATTATGCTCCTTGCTTCTGGTCCTGAGAGTCGCGGGTTCAAACCCGGCCTGGGTCGATGGATTTTTTAGGATGGAAAAATCCAAGGAACAAGTCCTCCGGGAGGACTTTAAGCCGTGGGTCCCTAGTCTGAAGATTTTCAGGCTCGTAAAAGATTCTTAAGCATGTATGAAAAGGCCTCTAAGCAAAATTTACCTAATTTTCCCGTCCTAGTACTACCTTGGTTTCCTAGATGTCAGTATGAGGCGGAACGCTGACCACGGACCACTCAAATGACAGCTATACGAAAACAAGTGTAACTAAATTAGTATGGTTTAAATTCTTCGCTGTAGGGGAGAACGAATAAATGTCTGTTAATGGAAACATGGGCTTACAAGAAGAAGAAGACTGCGATGGTAAAGGGCACTTGGTGCGAATGGAGAATGAAGGAGGTGCATGAAAACTTGTTCCAGGAGAAGCAGGGAAAATGTCCTGTAGATGGGCTAGATGGGTAGGAAGGTCTAGAATGAGATGGGAGAATAAAATTAACCATGATTTGAGGGAGGTAAATTATACAATGCATGATTGGAGAACATTAGATAAAGATATGAGTATATTGCCATAACATTTTGGTTATCATGAAATGTTCCACAGAATTCGCCGTGGTAAATGTGTTACGACAACACGCCTTCCAGCTGAACATGAGTTGTTGCAGATGTGTTGGCGTAAAAATGGTTCCAGAAAATTTATTATACCTACTGTACTTATTTATCTCCTGACATGCTAATTTTGTCAAATTGGTGTGAATTTTAATAAACAATAATTTCCATATTTAACCAGATTTAACAAATTATTTTTATTTATTATTATTATATTATTACATTATGATTAATTCTATTATTATTATTATTATTATTATTATTATTATTATTATTATTATTATTATTATTATGTTATTATGTCCCGCGCCGTAGCCGAGCGGTTAAGGTAGGAAGCCTTGGCGCAGAGCTACGGGATTTGCGCTGGTTCGAGTCTCCATGGGGAAAGAAATTTTCTCATGTATTTCGGCCAGTATGGGACCGGTGCCCACCCAGCATCGTGAGGCAATTGGGTAGCTACAATAAGTAGCGGCTCCAGGTTGAGGAACCAGCTATAACGGCTGGGGGACTCGACACTCCACATGCTAACCACATGTCACCCCTACACTGGCTGTTGATCATCTACCCCTGTGATTGACACATGTGGATGTGAAGGGCCAGCAGCCGGCTGGTAAAAGGGCAACCGCTGAAAAGTGGAAAGACCCTCAATCGGATCGGATTATTATTATTATTATTATTATTATTATTATTATTATTGCTATTACACATGTTATATGACATTTTAATAATTTTATTAACAAAAGTATATAGATATTTTAATGCAAACATGTATCTTAAATATATAATGATTCTCCAACCTAAGTCAAATACATTGAAATTAAACACTATGATGTCTAATGCAGATAAATGTAATTCATCAGCTACGTAAAAACATGTAATATCTTAACATATATATTTCATTAATTTAATTTCAAAAACCAATATTAATATAATGCTATGAATGCTCTTAATATTATTAGTTTTGTAATACCTCAATATTATTTTTTTAAAAGAAAAGGTTGGTAAAACGTACACAATATATATATATATATCCCATCCATAGTAATTCTGCCCGAGGGCAGGTCTTTCACTGCAATCGTAGTATTTTCATGCTATGCATGCAGCTTTATTAGTGAATTGTA
>JASPKZ010005069.1:0-14486 GCA_030220185.1 Diploptera punctata
ACTGCGGATGGATACATGCGGATTGGATACATGCGGTGGATAATGCAGGATGTGATACATGCGGATGGATACATGTGCGGAATGGATACATGCGGATGGATACATTGCGGATGGATAACCTTGCGGATGGATATACATGCGGATGGAACATGCGATGGATACATGAGGATGGATAAATGTGGCGGATGATACATGCGGATGGATACATGCGGATGGATACATGCGGATGGATACATGCGGATGGATACATTTGCGGAGGGAACTGCGGATGGATACAGCGGATATGGATACATTGCGGAGGATCATGCGGATGGATACATGAGGAGGATACATGAGGAGGGATAAAATGCTGTGGATACATGCGGATGGATACATGCGGGGATGGATAAATGCGGATGGATAACATGCGGAGGATACATGCGGATGAGACATGCGGTGGATACATGCAGGATGGATACATGCGGATGGATACATGCGGATGGATACATGCGGCGGATACATGCGGATGGATACATGCGGGCGGATACATGCGGATGGATACATGCGGGCGGATACATGCGGATGGATACATGCGGGCGGATACATGCGGATGGATACATGCGGGCGGATACATGCGGATGGATACATGAGGGCTGGAGAAATGCGGATGGATACATGCGGCGCGGATACTGAGGATGGATACAGCGGGCGGGATACATCGGATGGATACATGCGGGCGGATACATGCGGATTTGGATACATGCGGGCGGATACATGGCGGATGATAAATGCGGGCGGATAAATGCTGATGGATAATGCGGGGGATACATGCGGATGATCATGCGGGCGGTTATAACATGCGGATGGATACATGCGGGGCGGATACATGCGGATGATACATGAGGGCGGGATACTGCGGATGGATACATGCGGGCGGATACATGCGGATGGTACATGCGGGCGGGATACATGGCGGATGGTTACATGCGGGAGGATACATGCGGATGCTACATGCGGGCGGATACATGCGGATGAGATACATTGGCGGGCGGATACGATGCGGATGGATAATGCGGGCGGACGGAACATGGGATGGATACATGCGGGGAGGATGACATGCGGTGGATACATGCGGGTGGAGGTATATATGCGGATACATGCGGGGATGGGATATATGCGGGTGGATACATGCGGGTGGATATATGCGGTTGGATACATGCGGGTGGATATATGTGGGCGGATACAGCGGGGGATATATGTGGATACATGTGGGGTGGATATATATATTGCGGTGGATACATGCGGGGCTTATATATGCGGTGGATACATGCGGATGGATATGGATATATCTTGGCGGATGGATACATGGGGTGGATACATGGGGGATCCCTGCGGGTGGATAATGCGGGGGGATACATGTGGATACATGGGGATTTAATGCGGGTGGATACATGGGGAGTACATGCGGATACATGCGGCTGGATTACATGCGGATGGATGCGGCTACATGCGATTGGATGCATATGCGGAGGAACATGCGGGTGGATACCTTGCGGAGATACATGCGGGCGGATACATGCGGCTCGGATTGCTTGGGATGAACATGCGGATGATGCGGATACATGCGTGGTATAACTGGGATCCATGCGTTTATACATGCGGGTGGATACCATGCGGACCTGGATACATGCGGGGATACATGCGGATACATGCGGATTACAGCGGGTGGATAGATGCGATATATGCGGATGGATGCGGTGCGGATAAATGCGGATACATGCTGGATACATGCGGTTACATGCGGATACATGCGGAACATCGGATACATGCGGATACATGCGGATACATGCGGATACATGCGGCTACTGGGATACATCGGATTACAGCGGATGGATGCTGTGGATGGATACTGCGGCTAGATGCGATAGGTGGATACTGCGGATTACTGCGGATACATGCGGGGACCTGGGATCCATGCGGATACCTGCGGATACATTGGCTGCATGGATACATGCGGGCGGGATAAATGGATGGTGCATGCGTGCGGCTACATGGTGGATACATGCGATACATCGGATGGATGCGTAGGGCGGAACTGCGGCTAACGTGCGGATAATGCGGTTGGATGCGGGCGTGCGGATACATGCGGAGGATACATGCGGGCGGGATACATGCGGATTACATGCGGTACATGCGGAATGGATACATGGGATACATGCGGATATATGGATAATGCGGTGGATGCGGATACATGCGGGATGGATGCATGCGTGCGGCTACATGCGGATACATGCGGGCGGATACATGCGGATAATGCGGGATAATGCGGATGGATACATGGCGTTTACATGCGGGATACATGGGGCTGATGGATACATGCGGATGGATGCGATGCGGCGGATAATGCGGATACATGCGGGTCTGCGGAACATGCAGGATACATGCGGGCGGATACATGCGGAGGATTGCATGCGTGCGGATACATGCGGGCATGGATACATGCGGATACATGCGGATGGCTACTGCGGGTACATGCGGATACATGCGGGCGGATGGATGCTGCGGATACATGCGGGCGGTACATGCGGGCGGATACATGCGGGCGGATACATGCGGGATACATGCGGGGCTCTACGTGCGGATACACGGGCGGATACACCGCGGATACACGGCGGGATACACGGCGGATACACGGCGGCTAAGCGCGGATACACGCGGGATCACGCGCGGATACACGCGGGATATACGGGCGGTACGCGGGCGGATACAGCGGATACATGGGGCGATACGCGGGCGGATACCTGCGGATACAGCGGTATATGCGGGCGGATACATGCGGATACGTGGTACATGCGGGGGATACAGGCGCGGATACATGCGGATACGTGCGGATACATGCGGATACACGGGCGGTTATACTGCGGGGATACAGGGGCGGATACTGCGGATACATGGGGTTTTGTACATGCGGATACACGCGGATACACGCGGCGGATACGTGCGGTTACATGCGGATACAGCGCGGATACGTGCGGATACATTGCGGATATGCGGGCGGATACATGCGCTGAACATGCGGGATAGCGGGCGGATACATGCGGGTACATGCGGGCTGTACATGCGGATACATGCGGATACACGGGCGGATACATGCGGTACATGCGGTACAGCGCGGGATACATGGCGGCAATGGGATACATGCGGATTACATTGCGGATACATTGCGGATACATGCGGATACGGCGGATAACGCGGATACATGCGGATACATGCGGATAATGCGGGATCATGCGGATACATGCGGATACATGCGATACATGCGGGTACATGCGGGGTAAATGCGGATACATGCGGATACATGCGGATACATGCGGATACATGCGGATACATGCGGATACATGCGGATACATGCGGATACCGCGGTTACTGCGGTGGATCAGTGCGGATACATGCGGATTACATGCGGATACATGCGGATACATGCGGATACATGCGGATACATGCGGATACATGCGGATACATGCGGATACATGCGGATACATGCGGATACATGCGGATACATGCGGATACATGCGGATACATGCGGATACATGCGGATACATGCGGCTTCTTTATACATGGGATACATTGCGGATACCTGCGGATAACCTGCGGTAACATGCGGAAAATGCGGCTACATGCGGATACATGGGGTACATGCGGCTACATGCGGATAATGCGGATACATGCGGATACATGCGGATTTACATGCGGTACATGCGGATACATGCGGATACACACGCGATGACAGCGGATACATTGCGGATACATGCGGTTACATGCGGATATACATGCGGATTACATGCGGATAACTGCGGATACATGCGGATACATGCGGATACAGGCGGATAATGCGGTCGGGAGGGATACATGGGGATAACATGCGGATACAGCGGATAATCGTGATACATGCGGATAAGATACATGCGGATACATGCGGATACATGCGGATACATGCGGATACATGCGGATACATGCGGATACATGCGGATACATGCGGATACATGCGGATACACGCGCGGATACACGCGCGGATACACGCGCGGATACACGCGCGGATACACGCGCGGATACAGCGCGGATTACACGCGGATAACGCGCGGATACACCGCGGATATACGCGCGGATCACGCGCGGATACACGCGCGGTACACGCGCGGATATAACGAGCGGAATACACGGGGGGTACACGCGCGGCTAAGCGCGGATACAGCGCGGATACACGCGCGGATACACGCGCGGATACACGCGCGGATACACGCGCGGATACACGCGCGGATACACGCGCGGATACACGCGCGGATACACGCGCGGATACACGCGCGGATACACGCGCGGATACACGCGCGGATACACGCGCGGATACACGCGGGATATACGCGCGGATTTACACGGCGGATACAGCGCGGCTTGACAGCGCTGATACGCGCGGATAAAACGCGATACACGGGGATACACGCGCGGATAATACGCGGGGATTACACGCGGATACACCGCGGATACACGCGCGGTACACGCGCGGATACCGCGCGGATCACGCGCGGTACACGCGCGGAGTATACACCGCGGGTAATACACGCGCGGATACACGCGCGGATACACGCGCGGATACACGCGCGGATACACGCGCGGATACACGCGCGGATACACGCGCGGATACACGCGCGGATACACGCGCGGATACACGCGCGGATACACGCGCGGATACACGCGCGGATACACGCGCGGATACACGCGCGGAAATGCGTTGATAACGCGCGGATTAACACGCGGTGATACCACAGCGGATACAACGGCTGATATACGCGCGGATATACGCGCGGATACACACGGATACACGCGTGGATACACGCGCGGTACACGCGCGGATACACGCGCGGATACACGCGCGGATACACGCGCGGATACACGCGCGGGTACACGCGCGGATACACGTGGCGGATAAAGCGCGGATACACGCGCGGCTAAACACGCGGATCACGCCGGATACACACGCGGGTATACACACGGGATACACACGCGGCTACCACGGGATATACACGCGATACACCGCGGATACACACGCGGATACACAGGCGGATACCACGCGGATAAACACGCGGATACACACGCGGATACAACGCGGATAACACGCGGATACACACGCGATACACACGCGGATACACACGCGATACACACGCGGCTACACAGCGGATACACACGCGGGTACACACGCGCTACAACGCGGAACCACGCGGATACACACGCGGCTACACACGCGGATACAACGCGGATACACAGCGGATACCAAGCGGATACACCACGCGGTACCACGGGATACACACGCGGATAACACGCGGATACACAGCGGATACCACGCGGACACACGCGGGTACACACGCGGATACACACGCGGTACACCGCGGATACACACGCGGATACACACGCGGATACACACGCGGATACACAGCGGATCCACAGGGAACACACGCGGATACACACGCGGAACACACGCGGATACACACGCGGATACACACGGGATTCTACACGCGGATAAACACGCGGGATATCTAATCATGACATAAAAACGCGGATACACACGCGGATACACACGCGGATACACGGCTGTAAACACGCGGATTACACACGCGGATACACACGCGGATAAACACGCGGATACACCGCGGTTACCACGGGATACACACGCGGATAAACACGCGGATAAACCCGCGGATACCACACGCGGATAAAAGAGGTAATATTAAACACGCGGTACACACGCGGATAAACACCGGATACACACGCGGTACACACGCGGATAAACACGCGGGTAAGACGGGGGATATTGTGTGGGGGGGGGCTGCGGGCCGTGTTTTCGGGGGGGGGGTTGGGCACGCGGATACACACGCGGATAAACACGCGGATAAACACGCGGATAAACACGCGGATACACACGCGGATAAACACGCGGATACACACGCGGATACACACGCGGATAAACACGCGGATAAACACGCGGATAAACACGCGGATAAACACGCGGATAAACACGCGGTATTACACACGCGGAATAAACGACGCGGATACACACGCGGATACACACGCGGAATAAACACGCGGATACACACGCGGAATATATAAACCACGCGGATACACACGCGGATAAAACCTCGCGGATACACACGCGATAAACACGCGGATACACACGCGGAATCAACACGCGGAATACACACGCGGATAAAACACGCGGATACACACGCGGATAAACACGCGGATATACACACGCGGATAAACACGCGGATACACACGCGGATAAACACGCGGATACACACGCGGATAAACACGCGGATAAACACGCGGATAAACACGCGGATAAACACGCGGATAAACACGCGGATAAACACGCGGATAAACACGCGGATAAACACGCGGATAAACACGCGGATAAACACGCGGGTAAATAGACAACACGCGGATAAACACGCGGATATAAACACGCGGAATAAACACGCGGATAAAAACACGCGGATAAACACGCGGATAAACACGCGGATAAACACGCGGAATAAACACGCGGATAAACCACGCGGATAAACACGCGGCTATAAACACGCGGATATAAACACGCGGGTATAAACACGCGGATAAAACACGCGGATAAACACGCGGATAACACACGCGGATAAACACGCGGATAAACACGCGGATACACACGCGGATACACACGCGGATACACACGCGGATACACACGCGGATAACAACGCGGATACACACGCGGATACACACGCGGATACACACGCGGATACACACGCGGATACACATGCGCGGAATAACACACGCGGAATACACACGCGGATACACCACGTCGGATACACACGCGGATACACACGCGGATACACACGCGGATACACACGCGGATGCGATACACACGCGGATGACACACGCGGCTAACACACGCGGATACACACGCGGATACACACGCGGGATACACACGCGGTATACAACACGCGATAAACACGCGGATACACACGCGGATAAACACGCGGATACAACACGCGGATACACACGCGGATAAACACGCGGCATCACAACACGCGGATACACACGCGGAATATAAACACGCGGATACACACGCGGATAACACACGCGGCTTACATGAAACACGCGGATACACACGCGGATACACACGCGGATAATAAAAACACGCGGATACACACGCGGATACACACGCGGATACACACGCGGATACACACGCGGATACACACGCGGATACACACGCGGATACACACGCGGATACACACCGCGGATACACACGCGGTGTACACACGCGGTATACACACGCGCTGATACACACGCGGATACACACGCGGATACACACGCGGATACACACGCGGATACACACGCGGATACACACGCGGATACACACGCGGATACACACGCGGATACACACGCGGATACACACGCGGATACACACGCGGATACACACGCGGATACACACGCGATACACACCGGATCACACGCGGATACAACCAGACATGACAGACGATACACAGACAGGACAGATACACAGACAGACAGATACACAGACAGCCAGATACACAGACAGACAGATACACAGACAGACACGAACACAGACCGGACAGACAGATACACAGACAGACGACAGACAGACAGACACAGACAGACAGACAGACAGAGACCAGACAGACACAGACAGACAGACAGACAGACACCAGACAGACAGAACAGACAGACAGACAGACAGGAGACAGACAACAGACAGACACAGACAGACAGACATACAGACAGCACAGACAGATACAGACAGACAGACAGACACACAGACAGATACAGACAGACACAGACAGACAGACAGACAGATACAGACAGACAGATACAGACAGACAGATACAGATACAGACAGATACAGACAGACACAGACAGACAGACAGACAGACAGACAGATACAGACAGATACAGACAGACAGACAGACAGACAGACAGATACAGACAGATACAGACAGACAGACAGACAGACAGACAAGATACAGACAGATACAGACAGACAGACAGACAGATACAGACAGACACAGAGACAGACAGACAGACAGACAGACAGATACAGACAGATACAGACAGACAGACAGACAGACAGACAGATACAGACAGACAGACAGACAGACAGACAGACAGGACAGATACAGACAGACAGACAGACAGACAGATACAGACAGATACAGACAGACAGACAGACAGACAGACAGACAGATACAGACAGACAGACAGACAGACAGACGACAGACAGACAGATACAGACAGATACAGACGAGACAGACAGACAGACAGATACAGACAGAGACAGACAGACAGACAGAGACAGACAGACACAGACAGACAGACAGACAGACAGACAGATACAGACAGAGACAGACAGACAGACAGACAGACAGATACAGACAGACAGACAGACAGACAGATACAGACAGAGACAGACAGACAGACAGATACAGACAGAGACAGACAGACAGACAGATACAGACAGAGACAGACAGACAGACAGATACAGACAGAGACAGACAGACAGACAGACAGAGACAGACAGACAGACAGATACAGACAGAGACAGACAGACAGACAGATACAGACAGAGACAGACAGACAGACAGATACAGACAGAGACAGACAGACAGACAGATACAGACAGACAGACAGACAGACAGACAGATACAGACAGAGACAGACAGAGACAGACAGACAGACAGATACAGACAGAGACAGACAGACAGACAGATACAGACAGAGACAGACAGACAGACAGATACAGACAGAGACAGACAGACAGACAGATACAGACAGAGACAGACAGACAGACAGATACAGACAGAGACAGACAGACAGACAGATACAGACAGAGACAGACAGACAGACAGATACAGACGACAGAGACAGACAGACAGACAGATACAGACAGAGACAGACAGACAGACAGATACAGACAGAGACAGACAGACAGACAGATACAGACAGAGACAGACAGACAGACAGATACAGACAGAGACAGACAGACAGACAGATACAGACAGAGAGACAGACAGACAGATACAGACAGAGACAGACAGATACAGACAGATACAGACAGAGACAGACAGATACAGACAGATACAGACAGAGACAGACAGATACAGACAGATACAGACAGAGACAGACAGAGACAGACAGATACAGACAGAGACAGACAGAGACAGACAGATAAGACAGACAGAGACAGACAGATACAGACAGATACAGACAGAGACAGACAGATACAGACACAGATACGACAGAGACAGACAGATACAGACAGATCCAGACAGACAGACAGATACAGACAGATACAGACAGACAGACAGACAGATACAGACAGACAGACAGACAGACAGATACAGACAGAGACAGACAGACAGACAGCAGTACAGACAGACAGACAGACAGACAGATACAGACAGACAGACGACAGACAGACAGACAGACAGACAGGACAGACAGACAGACAGACAGACAGGACAGACAGACAGACAGACAGAAACAGACAGACAGACAGACAGACAGACAGACAGGACAGACAGACAGACAGACAGGACAGACAGACAGACAGACAGACAGCAGACAGACAGCAGACAGACAGGACAGACAGACAGACAGATACAGACAGACAGACAGACAGATACAGACAGACAGACAGACAGATACAGACAGACAGATTACAGACAGACAGACAGGACACAGACAGACAGACAGACAGACACAGACAGACAGACAGACAGACAGACAGACAGGACACAGACAGACAGACAGACAGACAGATACGACAGGACAGACAGACAGACAGACAGATACAGACAGACAGACAGACAGATACAGACAGACAGACAGACAGACAGATACAGACAAGACCAGACAGACAGACAGACGAGACACAGACAGACAGACAGACAGACACAGACAGACACAGACAGACAGACAGACAGACACAGACAGACAGACAGATACAGACAGACAGACAGACACAGACAGACAGACAGATACAGACAGAACAGACAGATACAGACAGACAGACAGATCAGACAGATACAGACAGATACAGACAGATACAGACAGACAGACAGATACAGACAGATACAGACAGATACAGACAGACAGACAGATACAGACAGATACAGACAGATACAGACAGACAGACAGATACAGACGATACAGACAGATACAGAAAGACAGACAGATACAGACAGATACAGACAGATACAGACAGACACAGACAGATACAGACAGATACAGACAGATACAGACAGACACAGACAGATACAGACAGATACAGACAGATACAGACAGACAGACAGATACAGACAGATACAGACAGATACAAGACAAACAGACAGATACAGACAGATACAGACAGATAAAGACAGACAGGACAGATACAGACAGATAGATACAGATACAGACAGTACGACAGATACAGACAGATACAGGACAGATACAGACAGACAGACAGATACAGACAGATACAGACAGATACAGACAGACAGACAGATACAGACAGATACAGACAGATACAGACAGACAGACAGATACAAGACAGATACAGACAGATACAGACAGTACAGATTACAGACAGATATAGATACAGACAGATACAGACAGATACAGACAGATACAGACAGATACAGACAGATACAGACAGATACAAGACAGATCACAGACAGATACAGACAGATACAGACAGATACAGACAGATACAGACAGATACAGACAGATACAGACAGATACAGACAGATACAGACAGATACAGACAGATACAGACAGATACAGACAAGATACAGACAGATACAGACAGAGACAGACAGATACAGACAGATACAGACAGATACAGACAGACAGACAGATACAGACAGATACAGACAGATACAGACAGACAGACAGATACAGACAGATACAGACAGATACAGACAGACAGACAGATACAGACAGATACAGACAGTACAGACAGACAGACAGATACAGACAGATACAGACAGATACAGACAGACAGACAGATACAGACAGATACAGACAGATACAGACAGACAGACAGATACAGACAGATACAGACAGATACAGACAGACAGACAGATACAGACAGATACAGACAGAGATACAGACAGACAGACAGATACAGACAGATACAGACAGTTACAGACAGACAGACAGATACAGACAGATACAGACAGATACAGACAGACAGACAGATACAGACAGATACAGACAGATACAGACAGACAGACAGATACAGACAGATACAGACAGATACAGACAGGACAGACAGATACAGACAGATACAGACAGATACAGACAGACAGACAGATACAGACAGATACAGACAGATACAGACAGACAGACAGATACAGACAGATACAGACAGATACAGACAGACAGACAGATACAGACAGATACAGACAGATACAGACAGACAGACAGATACAGACAGATACAGACAGATACAGACAGACAGACAGATACAGACAGATACAGACAGATACAGACAGACAGACAGATACAGACAGATACAGACAGATACAGACAGACAGACAGATACAGGACAGATACAGGACAGATACAGAACAGACAGGACAGATTACAGACAGATACAGACAGATACAGACAGACAGACAGATACAGACAGATACAGACAGACAGACAGACAGACAGATACAGACAGATACAGACAGGACAGACAGACAGACAGACAGATACAGACAGATACAGACAGACAGACAGACAGACAGATACAGACAGATACAGACAGACAGACAGACAGACAGATACAGACAGATACAGACAGACAGACAGACAGACAGATACAGACAGATACACCCAGACAGACAGACAGACAGATACAGAACAGATACAGACAGGACAGACAGACAGAAGATACAGACAGATACAGACAGACAGACAGACAGACAGATACAGACAGATACAGACAGACAGACAGACAGACAGATACAGACAGATACAGACAGAGACAGACAGACAGATACAGGACAGATACAGACAGATAGAGACAGCACAGATACAGACAGACAGACAGACAGAGACAGACGACAGACAGACAGACAGACAGATACAGAACAGATACAGAACAGACAGAACAGACAGACAGATACGACAGACAGATACAGACAGACCGATAACAGACAGACACTAGCACAGACAGATACAGACAGAAAGACAGACAGACAGATACAGACAGATACAGACAGACAGACAGATACAGACAGACAGACAGACAGACAGATACAGACCGACAGGACAGACAGACAGACAGACAGATACGACAGACAGATAACAGACAGACACAGACAGACAGATACAGGACAGACAGACAGACAGACAGACAGGGAAAGACAGACAGACAGACAGACAGACAGACAGACCGACAGATACAGACAGAGACAGACCGACAGACAGACAGATACAGACAGAACAGACAGACAGACAGACAGACAGGCAAATTAGACAGGCAATAGACAGACAAACAGACAGCCATTAGACAGGCAATAGACAGGACAATACGACCGAGCAATAGACAGGCAATTAGACAGGCAATCAGACAGGAATTAGAAAGACAATTAGACAGACAGACATTAGACAGGCAATAAGACAGGGCAATTAGACAGGCAATTGACAGGCATTAGACAGGCAATTAGACAGGCAATTAGGACAGACAGACTAGACAGACACAATCAGACAGACCACAGCAGACAGGCAATTAGACAGGCAATCAGACAGGACAGATAGGACAGGCAATTAGACAGGCAATTAGGACAGGCAAATAGACAGGCAATTAGACAGGCATTAGACAGGCAATTCAGACAGGCAATTAGACAGGCAATTAAGACAGGACAATTAGACAGGCAATAGACAAGTCAATTAGACAGGCATTAGACAGGCAATTAGACAGGCAATTAGACAGGCAAATTAGACAGGCAATTAGACAGGCAATTAGACAGGCAATTAGACAGGCAATTGACAGGCAATTAGACAGGCAACTAGACAGGCATTAGACAGGCAATTAGACAGGCAATTAGACAGGCAACTAGACAGGCAATTCAGACAGGCCAATTAAGACAGGCAATTAGACAGGCAATTAGACAGGCAATTAGACAGGCAATTAGACAGGCAATTAGACAGGCAATTAGACAGGCAATTAGACAGGGCAATTAGACAGGCAAGTAGACAGGCATTAGACAGGCAATTAGACAGGCAATTAGGACAAGGCAATTAGACAGGCAATTAGACAGGCAATTAGACAGGCAATTAGACAGGCAATTAGACAGGCAATTAGGACAGGCAAATATAGACAGGCAATTAGACAGGCAAATTAGACAGGCAATTAGACACGGTAATTAGACAGGCAATTAGACAAGGCAATTAGACAGGCAATTAGACGAGGCAATTAACAGGCAATTAGACAGGCAATAGACAGGCAATTAGACAGGCAAATAGACAGGCAATTGACAGGCAACTTGACAGGCACACATAGACAGGCAATTAGACAGGCAATTAGACAAGCCAATTAGACAGCAATTAACAGGCAATTAGACAGGCAATAGACAGGCAATTAGACAAGCAAATTAGACAGGCAATTACGACGGCATTAGACAGGCAATAACAGGCAATTAGACATGCAATTAGACAGGCCAATTAGTCAGGCATTAGACAGGCAATTAGACAGGCAATTAGACAGGCAATTAGACAGGCATTAGACAGGCAATAGACATGCCATTAGACAGGCAATTAGACAGGCAATTAAGACAGGCAATTAGACAGGCAATTAGACAGGCAAGTAGACAGGCAATTAGACAGGCAATAGACAGGCAATTAGACAGGCAATTGCGCAATTCGACAGGCAATTAGACAGGCGATTAGACAGGCAATTAACAGGCAATTAAGACAGGCAATTAGACATTCAATTAAGACAGGCATACAGGCAATTAGAAGCAATTAAAACCAAAGCATTAGACAGGCAATTAGACAGTGCAATTAACAGGCATTAGACATGCAATTAGACAGGCAAATTATACAGGCAATTTAGACTGTCATTAGACAGGCAAATTAGACAGGCAATATATACAGGCAATTAGACAGGCAATTAGACAGGCAAATAGACAGGCAATTAAGACAGCACGTTAGACAGGCAAATTAGACAGGCAAATAGACAGGGCAATTAGACAGGCAATTAGACAGGCAATTAGACAGGCAATTAGACAGGCAATTAGACAGGCAATTAGACAGGCAATTGACAGGCATTATGACAGTGCAATTAGACAGGCATTAGACCAGGCAATTAGACAGGCAATCTTAGAACAGGCAATTAGACAGGCAATTAGACATGCAATTAGAAGCAATTAGACAGGCAATTAGACAGGCAAATGGTGGAGATCACAACTGCAATTAGGACGGAATATACG